>JAAGNO010005908.1:16860-65971 GCA_033439905.1 Ceryle rudis | reverse complement strand
TTGGTGTCATATTGTTCATGTAAAATGTTGAACCATTTGAACTTAAGGTCTTGATCTTTATTGTAAAGGAAAAAAAAAGGCAAACTGCATAATGTTTCATAGAAACACCAGATATTTCAGAAGAAGAGTTTGATAAAATCCTGACATGCGAAGTAGTTGCTTCATAATAATTTAGGACTTAAAATATTTTAACTTATTGAAAAAAGTTGGGTCTTTTTGTCTTCTTCATGACTGCTGATGCAGGAAAGAGGGACATTATGCAGAATTTAACCTATCTTTCAAATTTATCCATAATTCAGGTTCATTTGAGAAACCCAAACGGGCTTTTAAGTGAGTGAACAAGAACTGCTGTGATCAGTGCTGAGGTTTATAATTAATCACATTTTCTCACTTGGATTACTGTGGATTTGCACTTAAGTGGTTAAGTAATTTGTTAGTTTTCTTAAAGTGCTAATAAATTACAACATTTTTATCCACAAAGGCACTGAGGCTTTTTTGATGCCAAATGTTTTTTGGTTTTACCCTGAACAAGACCACATTCCTGCTTTTCCATGCTCTGGACACTTTCTTTGTGGAATCATGTTAGGGCATAGTATATATTTCCTTGTATCATACTTTGTAAGTGTTAAGAATTTAGAGACCAAAATGTGGAATTTAGCTTTTAATCTCCCACTCACTGAATCAGAAGTTTAGACTGGCAAAGCTACGCAGCCTGGAAAACAAAGAATCGAGAAAAAGCCTAATCTTGTGCCAGTGCTTCAAAACTGCAAATAAAGTCACTTGGGTAACTGCAAACTAGAACTATGCTCAGATAAAAGCATGGAAATAATGATGTACAGTTGAGTCAGAAGTGAATATTTATTTGAAACTTGCACATAAAACAAGGTCTGGGCTAGCTACTGATAGCTTTAGGAAGTCTTACAGCTTGGTATTTATACTGTAGCATTTCTGCTGTGCTCATCCCTCTGAAGAGATCCTTCATATTTTTCTTTCTATTGGTTCTTGAGGCTTGTTTGGGGGGGGAAAAACCAGGTCTCTGTAAGGGGGAGAGCAAATCATGAGTTTCACCCAGGAAAAGCTGTTTTGTCTTTGGTGCTGATTTGATTCAGCTTGACTTCTTTCTCTTGTGCTTCAGCCACTATTATTGTAAAGCTTCCTGGTATCTTCAAAAACCTTGTAAGTTTAGAACTGCATACCTGAAATATTTGTCACATTGATCTGTGGTTCTAGTACGTAATATGGAACTGGAATTTAGGGAGGTAACTTTTCTTTTGGAGTAGTCTATATTGACCTACTACAGACTTTTTCTGAAGTGTCAGATTTGTTTATAATGTAGAGGCATTTGACTACATTCCAGCTTTTGAGTGGGCAGTTTCTGCTTAGGGCCACCATCCATTAGCTGACAATCAGCTTAATAATAGTCAGCGGCAGTTTTAATAAAGTTTTTTATAAAAAAAATTGATTGCTCAGCTGCTAAGTGATACAGGGAGTTACTAGACAAACAGCAAAATATATTTGGCTTGGAATACTGTTGAGGACATACTTGGCTATCAAGGTAGTAGATAGCCAGATATTGCAGGATGTGCTCTTTTTTTCTTCTAACCGCCTCTTGCTGATCTCTAGTTAATGGAATTTTCACACTTCTTATAAAGGAGCTAGCCAAATTAACACACTAATGTATTTATTCTGAAATTTCAGGCTTAAATTTTATTGCAACTATTTGGTCCATTTTCTCCTCTGTACAGTATTGCCTGATTTTTTTTTTTTTTTAATTATTAGGGGTGGGGGGTGTGTGGGTTTTTTGTGGGTGGTTTTTTTGGGGTTGGTTGTTTGGGGTTTTTTTCCATTCAAAATATCACTTGGCTTGTATCGTGGTGCATTAAATTTGCTTGCCTTTGTAACAGCATGGAAGATTTTCTGCTTGTGCTTCTGGATGAAAAGGAAACTTTTGGCTCAGTTGAGCCCAGAGCATCCAAACATGGATGCTTCCACAGAGAAGTAGAAAGGAACACAAGTAAATTTGTGATTCACCTGTAGAAGCCTTTCTGAAAAGGTCATTCCTTTCAGCTTATTCATTGATGTTGCCTTTTTCTTTTGCTCATTTATCTCAGTGCCATTATTCAGCAGTGTAAGGTGATTTTTGTGACTGTAGACTTTAATTCACTGCTTTATTGTTTACAGAGGGTTTGAAAATTTTTGAAGCTGGTGTGTTTGCTTAACTTTTTTATCTATTGAGAGCTCTGTTCTACAGTACATACATGACGTAAATTTAAGAGACATTGTCAGTATGTCCAATTTAATCCAAGGAATCAATGTTTATGTGAGAGTTTATTGTAGTGTTTTTAATACAAATCTACAAATCGTCTGTATATATATATTTATTTATTTATAAGCATCAAACTTTGGTCATTTTTAAGGCAGTTTTTAAAAAAATGCTTTGCTACTTCCTGAAAGTAATTTTTTTTTTATCCTTCATACTGTATAATTCATTCTAAGGAAGTGTGTAATATAATTGCTGACAGAAAACCAACAGTGAACAAACTGACATTGCAAAGCTGTCTCACTCTTCAAAAAAGTGGGAATGTACTACTACTTTTTTCTTGATTCTGGTCAGTATGCACTAATGGTCCACTAAATTAGGATTTCCATTCCTTATCTAGGATGTCATTAATACATCCATAAGTAGTGTCATAGATGTCAGTAGTGGTGAAGGAGCTGGAATGCAGGGCAGTGAGGATAGCCTAATGGGTTTTAGTTTTTTTTCTTACATGGGATTTACTTCACTCAGGTTGTTCAGTGTATGTTCTATGTGTGTTCCTCATATAGAGAGGGAACAAATTCATTCTTCGCTTGAGCAGCTATGGGATAATCCTATACTTCTAGAATCACATGAGGAAGAAACATTAAGGAAGAGTTCCTGGCACTTGGTCAATGGTGAAATGCAGTAAAGTGTGATGAGTGAATAGCATGTCAAATGTACTCCATTTTTGCTATACCAGTTTCATATTAGTAGCAAATAATTAATTTTGACCAGTAGAGTCTTTTTTTGTTTGAACAAAATGTTTGGGAAGCCATCCTTTCTGGTTACATGTTTGGAAACATAAGTAATGTGGTGTTCGGTAATGCTAATGAAACCTTAGCAGCAAATGAGAGCTTTGTGGACTAAAGAGCCTAAGTAGGACAGTAAAGGCTTTGTTCTGCTGTGTACTGAAAGAAGTCAGTTCTTCCTAATGGCATTGGATGTTGGCTCCATGCCAAAAGCACCTTTTGGAAACCTTTTGGATGCCAGGTTAGTGTTATCAGAGTGATTACAAAAATGAGTGGAATATAAAAAAGAAAGGCTTGAGATTGATATGTATTTTTATGTATATACGTAACAGTGGTTTGACACTGCAGCATGGTAACTAAGAATCCCCCTCTTCCCACACAAACAATGAAATGCATACACAACTTTTCGCGGTGACAACAGGAATATTACTTTATTTGATAAAAGATACTTAGTGTGGAAATACCTAGTCCATGAAAAGTGGGTGCATCAGAACAATGCTAGATACAGGCCATGGTTTCCCAAATGTATTAAAACCTTCTCTTTAGTCCCTCTTCTGTCTCTTGGCTGTTTATATCATTCTCTGTTGAAATAGATCAGGGCAGTGATTGTGTTTTTGGTGGAGAGAGTAATGCAGAGGCAGGAGCACATGGCTGACAGTGGGACATGGTGAGTACTTTTGGCAGTACTTGCATGCCATTGGACTGAAGTGTTCGAAGCACTAACAGCCACAGTTGTTAGCCCGTAGTGCACGATACTATGAGCTGCAAGGCAAGACTTAAGAGCTACCTGAGTCTTGTTCTTTTATATTGTTGTTATTGATAGTATATAGTTGTGTTGTCTTGGTATCTCTTTTAGTGAATACATTTTTCTTGAGTCCTAAGCTCTGCAGAATTTTATGGCATGTTTTGATTGAATTTCAGATCATACTGCTGTATATTGAAAGTGAAATTAAATTACTGACACTAAAGGTTGACATAATTCATTAAGTTCAGACAAGTTACTGAATCTGCAAGACACAGCTTCTGATAAACACACCTCACAGGTTCATTGTGAATGTTAAATTAACTTTGTCTTTAAATGCTTTCTTTAGCTTTCTTCTTTAGGGTTTGTTTTTTTTTTTTTAATTTAGTGTGAAGTGTATTTAGATTCAGCATATACAGGACACAAACTTTGATACTGCAGTTGCTTGTCTTTTTTGTTTACTAAGTAACTGTTAAGAAAAATTTACTGTAAATGCTGTCCTAAGCTGAAAATCTTTTATTTTTTTCCCCTGCGGCAGATTTTTAGCACATAATACAAATATGTGTTGGAATAAAAAATATTTGCTAGGCTGTATTTTGTACCTTTATTCATTCCTACCTAATGCCAAACCCCCATACTTCCATTTGTTTTTTGAATCTTCAACTTGTCCTAATTTGTGTATCCTCTACCTGTTGATCAGTACAGAATACAGAAAGATTGGGTTTGATGATGAATTAATGTATTAAAAATATCTTGGCTTTGGAAGCGTGGTTTGCTTTTGACTGTTTCTCTTTGTTTTGTGCTTTTGCTTTGGTGTAGCTTTTTTAATAGCTAAGGACAGGTTTGCTTTCTTTGGAATCTTGCTAGAGCTGATTGTGAGCTATGTATATAGATTTGCTTTAATAAAATGTTTTTCATATGCAGACTACACCCATCTTAGTCATGCAGCTATAATTTATATTATTTTTCTTTCAGTGGGTAACCATAAAAGTGGAAGTAACTTTTTGTATCCAATGAAATGCCAACCTCTTGTGTTTTAAAACTGACCTGATGCTGATCTTTAGATCTCCATTATCTTGGTGTAAAAGATCCACTTCTGAATTAAAAGATTTTTAGGGGAAAATAAGAGACACATTTGCATTGTGAAACATACAACTTAAAAAGCAAGTATTTAGAGCTGTTTTTACAGAAAGAGGTAGATGTGCCTGTGCATACAGCTTATTGTTCTGGTATATGGCTGGGGGGGTGTACATGTGTGTATATATATACACACACACACACACGAGACTGATTTATAACTTGAATAATTTCTATCCACGATGCAAGCATTCCCTCACAGCACAACTCATAAATTATATATTGTTACTGGTGCTGCTGTGGTTCTTAACTAATTCTGAGTATTTTTGTTTTGTTTTTAAAGGATCAGTTTGATAACTTGGACAAGCATACACAGTGGGGCATTGACTTCTTGGAGAAATATGCAAAATTTGTAAAAGAAAGGATAGAAATTGAGCAAAACTATGCAAAACAACTGAGGTAAGGCTATTTTTCATTGGAAATAATCTTAACAATTACTTAAAATCACTGTATCAGATGATGGGCAAGTATGTAATGTCGTGATTAATGGCAATTTTTCATTCACAGAGTGAATTAGATCACTGGTTCTTTTCATGACAGAGAAGTTTACCAGTCCAAACCAGAAATTATCTTTGGGTTTGTGTTTACTTGCTAACTTTTTTTTCTTCCTACCCACCTTTCAAATTGTTGAACTAAAAAGGTTTAAGGCTTAAATTTTAAGATTCAAACCAAAATCATAGTAATGTGTTTCCACTTATATTAGCATAGTTGTTGCAAAGTGCATTATCCATATGTACGTTTTTGTATGGGTGTATTTAACCAGATTGAAACCTCTGCTGCTCATTACTTTCTCACCTTGAATTGGCAGGAGCTATACTACACTGTGTTAAAAAATCTGATTGAAATAATTGAGTAGAACTTGAGAAAGCAGCAGATCTTCCTGTCCTTAAAGCACACCCTTTCCGTAGCTGGTCTTGTCCCTTTGAGTAAGACCAACCACCCTTTGTCTTACCTCCCCAGTTTACTTTCTGTTGGTGCCAAGTGAAACATCTTTTAGCCTCAATAGGAATTTCTCTTCAGGGATCATGCAAGGGTTGTGCAAGAAGAGTAGCAGCAATGGAAGGGCAGGTTAAAGTAGGATTGATTTTTACCAAAAGGTGCACGCAGTGCTTGAAGGCCGAGGTTTAAAATAAGACACTCTGGCAAACTGGGCCATTGAGGAGTCAGCTGAAGCTGCTGCCTGGCATTGTCAGACTGAAATTTATAGCAGATTCTCTCCTGTGGTGTCTTCCATCATCTTATCATTGGCAAAGCAGATGATCACCAGATACAGAGTTGAATCCTTCCTCATAAATGCAGTAATGAGGTTCACGGCTGAGGGTATGGATGTTCTCTGTCTAGGCTCATTTCCTTTTTGATTTACCAGTTTCTTTTGATCAGGTTGTCTATATCCACCTAACATAATATCCCATTACTTTTCTGAAGGATTTTTTTTCTTAAAAGGAAGGAAATAAAATCCACTTTTCCAAAGCTGGCATAGAAGAACTTCAGGAGGTAAAGGAAAGTTTGAAGCATGCACAGCACCAGTTCACAGCCCAGTTTTGATTTGTTTTCAATTGTCTGTTTGAAATGGAAATGTGTTTTATTTGCACAGATCTATCCAGATCTTTTCCTCAAATAGTATGAACAAATGCAGTTTTGCTTAATTATGTTCAAAAGGTTCATTCCACAGCTAGCAAGATGAGACATCACATCATTACTTCAGGATTTGACTAAAAAATAGGAGATCTCTGTTCAGCATTTTACTCTTTTGGTTAAAACTGCTGATTTTTCTCAAAGTGTCTTTCCAAAATGAAAGAGCCATGCTGAGTACCCTCTTTTGTCAGATGACTGGACTGACTGTCCCTGTGCAGTCAGTATGACAGTTTTGGGAAGCACAGGTCTTGCTGCACGCGTGTTGTACAGTGCATGCATGCACTTCTGCCTGCTGCCAAACAGGGTCTGGACAGCACACACATGAGAGGGTGACTGATTTTCTGCCAGTAGACCAGTTGATGAAGTTATTCTTTGATATTTTTGCCTGTGTATTCCTTGTGGGAGAATTGATCGTTAGTAGTGAACTGTCTTGTGATAACAACTTGATTTCAGCCATCGCTGCTCTTTTGGACACTTGCTGTTTTCAGCCATGTAAAACAGTCACGAGGCCCCAGGGGAGATGGAGATAAGTAAAACTTTCTCCTTCAGAGGAGCTAGCCATCCTGCAACTTGATCCTGAGAATTTCTGAGGGAGAAGATCTTGGGGAGGGGCTGCAGTTCTGGTGAATTTTAATGCTGGCAGCATATGGCCTGAGATAGATACTAATACATCTGATAGGAATTTCTAGTTTACCGCCATTTTTTCCTTTTGTAATGAAATACAATCGGAAAAATAGAGTACTGAGAATCTCTTCATAATGAACTTTATAACTGAGATTTATTATGCCTTTGTTTATTAGATGTATAAACAGTATGGGCAGTGGTCATCTCTTAGTTCTATGGCTCTCACAGTGCTTGGATGGGAGACAAGAAAAACCAAGTTTAATGAGGAAGATAATGCTGGTGATGTATGGTGCTGGTTTTTTCTGTCTTGCTTTCAGTGTGGGCCATGAATATTCTTTTGAGATTGTTGATGGATCTTATCCTCATAGACTTAAACCCAAGGAAGAAAACTTGAGTGAATTTTTTGTAACAGTTCTACAAATTAGAGGCGTGTCCTGGCAGAAATTCATAATCACTTTGTGTATACCCTTGCATTTTGAAAAATGTTATTTGTTTATATATGCTGTCACAATCTAGCAATGAGACTTTCCCAGGTACAGCAGCTGTCCTGAGCCATCTAGGAGATAGCAGGTGATGCATGTACAGCATACGAGGAGCTGTTTGAGTGAACTCACTATATTTTTTCTATATGCTGTTACTGCAGTTTATGGTCACTGAGTAATTCCGGAAATTATAACCCGTGAGAATCCCGTCCAAATGCTGGGTTTAGGTTGCAAGTTGTATCTTGTTACTCTTCTTTGATAGGCAGTTCTTGATACTGAGCAAAAGTATAAGAAAAGTTGAAACCGTTGAGGAATCCTCAAAGGTCTGCAGAGAAAAGAAATTGTCTAGAGAGGTTGTCTTGACTTTGCAATATACTTTGTTCTGAAAAAAACAAGGTTTTTTTTTGAGCTCACTTAAAGGAAGATAGTAAGCTTTGTGTAGCTTAGGTCTCAGCTGACATACTGTGGTACGCCAAGGATTTTCAAGGTTATTATAGGCTGTTGCTGAGTTACAGGGATTTGAACAAACAAAACAAACACCTTGCAATATACATTGTAGATTAACAGCTTTAATTTTAATTATATGACTTTAATTTGCTGTTATTTTATAATTGGCAAAAAATAGATTCAATATGTGCTAAAATACTGAGCTCTTTGCTGAATTTTGTAATTGAATTCTCAGATGCAGGTTTTCATCAGTATTGTTCCTTAAAAGGGGTGAGGTGAAGGTCTGGTGTTTTTTAATTCCACATCATCACAGACAAAATAGTTTCACTCCCTTTTTCTTCTGTCTGAAGCATTATGACTCTTGAGAAGACAGAAGTTCCACTTCTGTGATGTTAGGCAATAATACAAGTTTTATCTGCAGTTAAAGGTGCATGAACTACCAGTGCAGAGTAAGATTTCTGAATCTGGTTAGCTTCTCTATTGTTGGTTTAAAGAAAATAGCAATGATTGTTCTTGAAAATCAGTAATACAGTCTAGGCTGCTATCTCACTAGGGTTGACTTTACATGAGTTTGTACTGAGAAGAGAGGTTGATAAAATTACAGGAGCAGCACAATTGGATGTGGTTAGTCCTGTATGAAGTCTGCTTCCAGATGGCTGTAAGATTCTACCACATTCAGAAGTCGTCTAAATTGTACTTCCAGAGAGAAGTAGTGTCATCAGCCTGCACTTTTTTAAGGAAATATAGGTCAATTTCTTACAGAGATTTGTTTCAGTTGTGATGGTCGGCTATTACTTTGCAGTTTTCTTCTAAACTAGGCGAGATCCGTATTTGGGTCCCGATGATGGGACACACTTTTAGATAAAAATGTTAAAAGAATGTTATGCCCCCTTAAAGTGTCCACTGGCTCCTCTTTGAAGTGCTGTGGATTGCTCTTCAGATCCACACATGTACTAGCTACTTATCAGCTTGAGGTTTTTTTAAAGATTTAAATCTAAATTTTCTGTTTTTTTCTAAGTGTTGGTGTTCACTTGTTGGAAAAGCCATTTATGCTTCATTGTTTCCGTGAACATTGGCTTTTTCTTTGAACATTAAATTCTGTATTTGCTTGTTGTTTCCTGTTTTATTGACTTGAATTATTGTTCCTTGTGCTGTTTTTGGACCTTAAATCCCAATTACACAGTGTCGCAAAACTATGTTCCTGTGATCCTAAAGTAGACAAGACTGGCTGATGAAACTGACTTTTATTAGCAGAAAGGCATATGTACTATTTTTGTCATCCTAGAAATAGTACACAGTTGCATTAAAAAATGAAACCAGAACAGCAATCAGCATGCTACGAAGTCATCTGTGTTTGTGATCCTTCTCTCCTGCCACTTTAAACTGTGTGTTTCTTAATAAGTCATTTCTTTTCTCATTTTTAACACCTCTGAAAATCTTCCCCTGAAAAGGCTCTTGCACAATTGCTTAGCTACGGCATTGTATGCTTGTTACACATTTCATCTTTCGTATAATAATAAGGTGAATTTTAGAAGTTTTCATTTGTTAATAAGCACTGAGGAGCAAAGCAGAAACGTAGGGGAAAATGAAACATAAGAAAGTTCCTTAGCAAAGAAAATTGTTGAAAAATCACACTTGAGGTATTTTAGATGAAAGCAGGTTTAGCACCCTTATTTTAATAATAAGGTACTGCACAACTTGTCATAACCAAAGTTACAGATCAATGGTGGGAATGAGATACAAATATTTAGATATATAGAGAAATAAATATCCTTTGCTGCTATTAAAGATACACAGCAACTAATAAGCACAAAGGTTGAGGGTAAGCAATTTGATAAAAATGCTTTGTCTTTCTTGGTTTTCTTTTGTACAACAAAAGAATATTTGCTGCAAAAGGACAGACTCTCACAGGAAACGGAAAAGAACTGTAGTAGAGTTACAATTTCAATGTTTCATGGGAAAACCTGACAATTTTGAAAAACGCTAGAATAAAAAATGCAACGAATTGAAGGTATGAGCATCCAGCTACTAAAAATGAGAAGGAAATGACAGATTTTTTTCAAGACTGACAACATGTCTCCTTTTGAATTTCAAGAATTTTAAGAGACCTCCTGGCTGTCAAAAGAACAATATTGTAAGTCAAGGCAGAATGCTGTGCTGGAAAAAAATGTCTAAGCAGAAGTTTAAAGCAAAGGTTTATGTACAAGAAGATAAGAATGTAAAAAAATGACTGGATTTTTTCTTACCCTTTCCAAATATTTGGGATATTTGTAGCAATATATGTAACTGCAAGTATTTCGTAGTTGTTTGTGTAAGCAGTGTATGCTCGTGTTGTTATCCTCCAGGGTAGAGTAGATGATGTGGTTTGTATGTTTATTAAGGTGCTGTTTCTGCATTGTGTGATAAGCAGATGAATTCATATCGGTGTTCTCAGAAATTGGGTATGTGGTACTGTGTGAAATGCTGCTCCCGTGGATCGGTTTTCAGAACCTGATATTTACAACACTGGTGGTAGGGCAAAGCATATATCTTTCCTGAAAAGAGATGTTTGCCTCTCAGAAGAGGAAATAACTTTTCTGAAGATTTGGAGATAGCATGGTTAAAACCTTTGACCTGAATGTATATTCAAAGCTTAATTTGGGCATGGAGTTCTGTGCCCATGGGTTTAGCATACAGTGTGCGCTTATCTATACGTTACGCAGTGATCATACATTTGCTTTTTTCTTGTCTGCTTGCTTCTTTTGCACGTGTGAGAATGATAGTAAATAAAGAACTCGTTATTTTATATCTAGTTGCTATGCAATAGAGGGTTTTATAGTACTTATAAATATGTTGTTCTAGGTCAAAGCGGCTTGAAAATGCCATAGATTTCTACCTTGTGTTATCTAAAAGACCCTTACAGGATGACAGAGGCAATAAATTTGTTCCTTGAAGTCATTAAATTGAAATAATTTGTTTATGCATTTTTTTTCTGTGTATGTCTTCACTTCTCAAAAGAGACTCTAAAATAGCATATTTTTTTTATTCTTCCTTAATAGAAATCTGGTTAAGAAGTACTGTCCTAAACGTTCAACCAAAGATGAGGAACCCAGGTAAAAATGTGCATTGCAACTTCTGTGTGTAAGAAACAAGGACTACAGTGTACTCTGTCCTTTTATGTTTTGTTTGGGGTTTGTTTTTTTTTTAAGATAAGTTATTTAATTGTCTAAGACAAAGAAGAATTGTGCTTGGCTTCATGTCTTCTGCTGTAATTCTTAAGCATGAGACCTGAGTTTGCTTCTATTAGTATTTCTAAGCAGTAAACATGACCAGTTCTATTTCCTTTGTTCCAAATTAATCTTTAGCTAATTGAAAGTTTGAAAGCAGTAGTTTAGTATGCTATGTACAGTCTAGTATTATTCTTTTTTTAGAAAAGCAATTAGGTATTTTTTAATTAAAAAAAAAGGGCAATTATGTGTCCTTAGGCTGTGGGGTTTTGCTTAGTTTAGTAGAGTTTTTCAGTGCATGTGTATGGCAGTACAAACCTAGCTATACATTTGTATACCGAGACTTGAGTGTACGCAAAATTGTCATGTCTTGGCAAGAAGAGCTCTTAAACTGCTGACTTGCTTTGACTCCATAGACAAAATAAGTGAATGTCTAACTGTGGAGGAGAAATTTGTGCCGAACAACTTTATGATTATGTATCAGGGAGGTGCTTGTTTTGCTGTCCATGTTCATAGCCATTTTTTAGTTTATCTAGAAAAACATAATACATTTTTTCTTTAGGGTTAACTTTTAGGAAGGAAGGAAAGTGTTCAAGTTCCATGTTGCAGCCAGAGCACATGCTGTGTACAGAGTGCCTGAGATTTCATATTGGGATTTCCTCTAGCTCTTTGGACTATTTAAAGATCCTGGACCACAGGGAATGGGACTTCTAGTGCTAGAGAGGCATTTGAGCTCCCCAGAGCCAAGCCTGTGGAGATGGCAGTATTCCACAGAGAGAAAGATGTATATTTTAATGTGGTGCCTGTTTTTTTTTTTTCTTTCTTCCCTTCCACACACACTTTCTACCCTTTGCCCCTCCTCTTCCCCCCTTTTTAGTGCCAGCCATAGTGGCACCTTACTTCCAGCCAAGAGGTGGGCAGGCAAACAGGCAGCTGTCTTCAGAGCTGATAGCAAACTTGTTCTGTAGATCATCCATCGGGATGCATATGAGTGGTATGATTGGCATGTTCCACCCTCAAGACTACCAAGCACATCATCTCTGCAGCAAGTTCAGCCTCCAAGCCTAGGGATGTATGTATCCGTTCCCAAGCTCAGGCCTCTCAGTTGGCAGCTTAGGAGATACCACTATACTACAGGGCTTTCCAGGTAGTATTATTCTTCTTTCTTTTCCATCCACAAAAATCCATATTCTTATAAAATGTATTTGAAGAGACATTGCAACATGTAGTACATGCTAGGCTTAACATAGGCTTTCCCAACTTGCATTTCTACTATAATTCAATTAGCATTAAGATAAGGCTTTTTGTAAAATATGTATGATGTTTAAAAATTTAATCAGGAGTACAGACTACACTAAAAGCAGTCCGTTTAAAAAAAACTGTCTCACTTTTTGTGTATGTGTGTTTGTGTGTGTGTGCTTTCTGTCAGGTTTACTTCGTGTGTTGCCTTTTTTAACATCCTTAATGAGTTGAATGACTATGCAGGACAACGAGAAGTGGTTGCAGAAGAAATGGGACACAGAGTGTACGGCGAATTGATGAGATACTCTCATGATCTAAAAACTGAGAGAAAAATGGTAATTTCTATATTTTGATTTGATAATAAGATATGAAAATGGGTTTTGTTTGCCCAATTTAATGAACTTGTCAATAAGTAGGTTTTGTAATACATTTATAAAGCACACGTTTAAAGTTATTCTGTATTTTTATTTACTGGTTTACTCCAGTTATTAAACGTAAGAACTAAAATCTTGGGGGATAGTGCATACTAGTAATGTTTTTGCAACTGTAATTTTCATCTGTGATGCTGCTCATACATGACTATTAATGTCTTCCAAAGAATGCTGTTAACTTGTGGGAGATAGTGCACATCATACAGAGCAGAGACTAGGTAATGGTAATAGTACTAAAAAGATATGTAAATTAACCTTATTTGTGTTGATTTTAGCATCTTCAGGAAGGGCGAAAGGCTCAGCAGTATCTGGACATGTGCTGGAAACAGATGGATAATGTGAGTTTGTGGTGTTGTGTTGTTTGTTTTGGGGTTTTTTTTCCCTGTCAAACTTAATAATATACAGTCTGTAAATGGAACTGTTGTCATCTGTCTTGCTTAGACTTCAGTGTTCAGCTCTATTACTGAATGTCCAAATCAGATGTCATAACATCCAAAATACATCCAAAACGTCTATGTAGTTCCCTGTTAAAAAAACTCTTGCAAATAACTTGTGTGTGTATGTTTGAGTGAAATCTTGGCTTTTATCCAGTGTAAAGGAATCTGGTTTTAACAGGGTACAGACTTCTTTGTTTTCTTCTTTGCAAGCTACTTTTTGTTCAGTGAGTAATTAATAGTGATAAATTGTTTATATAAAGATGAAATCTTAAGTCACTGTATTTGACTTAAGAGTTTGTTACATTCAAGAATACCACTATAGACTTATACTTAGAGGTAGAATTGCTTTTTAACAAAGAAAGGCAGGAAGTTAATGTCTCTAGAACACGTTATAAGCTCCTTTTTCTTGGAAAGACATGCTCTTAAATATGACAAAGCATAAAATACAACCAAGTGTGTTCAAGATGTCTTCTGATATTTGGCTGGCTTTGTGTCTTAGAAATTTATTATATCTTTGCTCCAGATTACTGTGAAGCAGGACTGGAGCGGTGAATTTCTTTTCTGTTCTGTTGTTGTGGACTCAGAGAAGCGATGTCTCGCTTCAGTGTCATGTCAAAGAGTTTTAATGGTCAGAGGATCAGAGCAGATGCAGGTGTGGTAGTTTTAGATACGATCACCCTTCACCAGGATAATTCCCCCAGTTCACCTCAATCGGTTGTGTTTTGTGTATTTATTTGGGTGCAGAATCAGCCTTTTATATGCACGCAGCCTTTCGGGGGCACACTAACCTCAGTTGTCTGACTGCACTGAAGCAGAAGAGCAGGGCTCACATGATCCCTGTTGCCTGTTTGTCTCTAGAGATAACTTCTGAGATGCAAGGTTCTTCTACAGCAGTTGTCTTGACAACTTGTGCTGCTTACAGCTATGTCAGTTGATAGGAAAATTAGTACATTTATTAAAATGTAATTAATAAATTAAAACTGGACTTGTATGAGTAAAATTTTCAAGTTCAGTGATCAATTTTAAGTCTTCTCACACCTAACTTTTTTTTAGGTTATTGAAGTCAGGGTAGAAAGTGGACTTGTCTATTTATAATTAACTGTGGATCTTTGTAATATGTTATTTTGTATTTTGATTATCTGATATAGCAATATTACAGTTGTTTCCTTGCCTGGTACTTCAGGGAAATAAGTTCTAAATAGAAGAGTTTGCAATTTTTAAACTTGGTTGCTGTGAGAACAGTGTATTTATTCGAAAGTACTTAGTGAATGTAAGATATTTAAATGGAAGCTCTGATAGTTAGAGTTCAAAATTACTGTACAAAACCAAAGGGGATAGTGGCTGTTGAAGCAGTACATTGTGACTTTTGTAGAGCAAAAAGAAATTTGAGAGAGAGTGCAGAGAGGCAGAGAAAGCACAACAAAGCTACGAAAGACTGGACAATGACACTAATGCGACAAAGGCTGATGTTGAGAAGGTAAGAGCAGTCCATTTCTTTCTTTACTCTTTCATAAAAAATCTTTTTATTTGCATGTTTATTGTCAGTGCTTGAAAAACATTTTTAAGCGTATAAATTGTGTATAAAATATGCTTGCTTATAATGTGTGAAATGAAAGTTACAGTAAGATATAAGACAACACAGAGAGGGAGTATGCTTCAGTTTTCTGGAGATGATGATTGTCTTCCTCAAACAGAGAGGCTTACTGGTATTTGGTACCTTGGATATGTGTTCAGTCACTTCTCTGTATTTAGATATACATTTAAGCAAAATGGCTCAGGGAGCTAAAATGATCATTGCTCTCTCTGTATATAACACATCAGGTCTGTAGACTGTCAGTATATATGAAGTCTCAACATTCTTTTTATTTCAGTTATAAGGATGTGAGTTTTGATGACCTGTTTTTTGCATAGCTGGTAAAAGATATCAAAATAATGCTGTATGTCATTGAAAAGCACGAGACATGTTTGAACCAATTACACTTTCCTACCAGGCTAAGCAACAGTTAAACCTGCGCACACATATGGCTGATGAAAACAAAAATGAATATGCTGCACAACTACAGAATTTTAATGGGGAACAGCACAAACACTACTACATTGTCATTCCTCAGATTTATAAGGTAAAATAATTGACAGAGAAAGCATGTCTGGTCTTCTAAGGGAGACAGATCTCTCGCGTTAGCACACCGGTGGAGTAATTGCAGTCAACTCCCAGGAGAAACAGGTCGATCATCTTTTTTTGTAGCTTGGACCAGAGTTTTGGTTTATTGCCTTTATTTCTCTAGGGTTGAAGTCCATTATTATTGTAAGATATTTCTGACATTTTTTGAACTCTCGAGTAAGAGCAGAAAGGCCCAGTCCTACTTTCTCTCGGGACTGCGCTTTTATTTCCTTGCAAGTATTTGGTAACATTCTGTGGGAGGCCCTTGGGAGAGGGATTTAGCATGACTAGGTGGTTGTTTTGTTTCAGAGAGATGAAATTGGATGCTGCTTGAGACATCTGCCTTTGTTAGCTATTGGAAAGATCCCACTTCTTAACCCATTTTTGATAACCTATTTACTATGGCTTTTGGGGTTTTCTGTGGCGTTTTGTTTGGTGGTCGTCCCCCGTCCGCCCCTTCAATTAGATGAAAGATCCAGGGCTATTATCTTAATACTGTTTCTCTTTAATTTGTGCTTTTTGTTGTGTTCTGGTAGATTTTTATTACAAATCTTACGTAATGGTATTCTTTTCTTTATTTTCTTGCACACTACTAAAGGAAATGGTTTGTATTTCAAATCGGAGAGCATGTCTAAACAGCATATAATTTTAATATTTCTAATTTTTCCTGATTTTTTTATTGTTGGTATTTATTGGAAGATATAAAAATAAAAGCAAGATAGAGATATTTATCACCAAAGAGAAATTATTTTGAACTAAAAGAGAGTGAGGAGATGTAGAAATTAGTAGAATTTTTTATTGTAGCTTCCATTTTTGCCTGTAAAAAATATTTTAAAATAAATAGCTGGCTGTAGATGCAATGCACATACATTAAAAAAGAATAGGGAAAAGAAAGTCCAGTCCTTTACATAATTTCTAAAAATTAAAGAGTATCAACTCCTTATAGTTACTGTTCTGGGCATCTTAAGTCTGTGTCTAAAAGGGCGTGACTTTTTGACTTAAGTTCTATTTTGTTAAGCTAAAAAAATACTGGGAAGGCACAGAAATTCTGTACTGCATACATCAGGAGTGGGGGAAAAAATCTGCAAATAAAAGCTTTATTTTGTCTTACTTTGTGCTTGCAGCAACTTCAAGAAATGGATGAAAGAAGGACTATCAAACTTAGTGAATGTTACAAAGGCTTTGCTGATTCTGAGCGCAAGGTTATTCCGATTATCTCTAAATGTTTAGAAGGGATGATCCTTGCAGCAAAATCAGTTGATGAACATAGAGTAAGTAGAATTGAATGACTTTTTTAAATGTGCATGAGCAATATAACTGATACAGAAGCTGCGGAAAGGGGCAAGACGGACTCACACTGCACGTGTATCTTACTGCTGTCAAGTATTTGTCTGCTTGAAGAGTGTTAGAACTTCAGTTTTAGCCCAAATGGTCACTTCCACTTTCAGTGTCTGTTCTCTTCCTGCTACGTTGCTTTCTTGTGATCTGACAATCTTTGACAGTTTCTCACTGTATATGATTTTTGGACACATTGTTTTGGTTATCCTGAAACATCCTAAACACCAACATGGTTGGTATTTTCTTGATTATGTAGCATTAAATCATATAAAGGGTGTTCAGTTAACAAAGGGTCATTCTGCGTCCTGTTTAATTGCGGCTATTGGCACTTCTTTCTTATTCCTTCTAATACGGATTCTTCCCTATTATATCTTAATACATCTATTTCCTTAGAGTTGTCTTCATTTCAGTGCTACTGTTGAAGGATTAGAAGGTGGAGTAGTAGTTGGCTCTAAAGCATGTCCTGTTTTAAATTTGTTGATGATCCTTGAGGAGTATTTGCAGGATTTAGAACAGCAGGGTATGTTTTGATTTACATTCATGGTAACGCTGCTGAGGAAAAAGAACATAGGCTACCTTAACCTGATCTGTCCAAAAAGCATGCATTTTGAGCTCTCTCTCACTTTACTATGTGTGCATATCTGCAGTTAAAGGGAAAGTTTATGTCTCTGTGGTTTTCTCTCTCTGGTTCTTGATGGGTTTGCTTGTTTTGCTTTTTAAACTCCTTCATGTCCTATGTTTAGGACTCTCAACTAGTGATAGACTGCTTCAAATCCGGTTTTGAACCTCCTGGAGATTTTCCATTTGAAGATTACAGTCAGAATATTTACAGAACTATCTCTGATGGAACCATCAGTACACCAAAGCAGGAAGGAATGAGAATTGATTCAAAAACTACAGTGGGCAAGGCTAAAGGAAAGCTGTGGCTATTTGGAAAGAAGCCAAAGGTAACAACTACAAAATTACTATTTGGAAAACTAAAGTGTGAAGATCTAGAGTATATGGAAGCAGCAATTTGTTTATTTTAAAATAATCTTCCCCTTTCCTGCCACTGTCTTTTAAGATACGTGTAAGGAGATTTGAAGGTTTGAGTAGGATTGGATACTTAGCATATTAAAGATCAAGTTGTCACTGGGGGCAGATTTGTCTGGGAATGTTCTTAATAGTTATTTGATAAAAGTAGCTTCCCTTTTCTGTAACATTTCTAAGTTTCTCTAAAGATTTCCTGCAGTTGCATAGAAAAGTTGTTAATTGTGAATGTAAAAATAAGGGAAGTGGGAGTGTACTTTGGAATTGGGCAGACTTCAGAGCTCTCTTTTACACTACAGAAAACACCCCCCTTCTAAAGGTCACGTTTTTGTACATGTTTATATACAGAGGTGTTACACATTTTTTTATTATACCTGCTGCTAGTTTTGAAAACCTCTGAGGTTCGTCTGAAAGCCTTAAAATTACACCTTGATAAAGCATACTGTTGAGGCTCCCTACAGGTAAATGTCCCAGAAGAAATACTCCTATGGAATAGGTAAAAGTACTCCTGTGCTCAAGAAAAAAATGATAGCAGAGAAGTTACTCCATTCCTGTGTATTAGATGAGTTTCAGTTAACACTTCCTGTGTCAGTTGCCTTCATGGATCAACAGAAAAGATTATCAATCCATGTATTAGCTATATAAATGAATAATGAAGCATACACATTTTTAGATTTTATGCTAGGTCCGTCTTTATTTAGTATTGGAGCATATCAGTGAGTCATTCTAATGATTCCCACAAATTTCTATGAGGTTACTTTAATGCTCCAAGTCAGTTTCTGCCATTTATTATAGGAAACAATTCTTAGACCTTTTAGTGAGTGGTAGGCTTTATTTTTGATTTGATGGTATTCCAAGAAAGCAGATCTTTACAGAACAAAATGATAGAGCCCATTCTTTATTCCCTCTTCAGTATACTGCTAACTGCAGCTGTGTTAAAATGACAACTGGGTTGTTTAGCTTTCATGCAGCATAATTAACGGTTGAGAAGAGTTTAAATGCATTGATGCATTAGCATATTTCTTGCATTCAGCTGCAGAGAGTGAGTGAGATTCAGCCTGTTCTGAAATTAGATCACGAATACCAGTTTGACAACAGGACATCTTTCCAAGAATTTTGGAGAAGGAAGCTATGAAAATCTGCATAGGTTTTCAGTCTGGATCTTGGCATTTACTGTCATCATTAGAAATTCCCTAGTATGATGACAGGCGAAGAAAGCTGACAGGACTTCCCCTAGTCTTTCTTCTCCCCAGTTTGTTCACTTTGTATGTAGCATTCAGCGTCACCCTTACTGTTTCCTGTAGGGAATCGCAGGTATACATACACGTATACATACTAAATGCATCTCTTCCTTAAGGACCTAGAGGAAATGGAAGATTATGTGTGTGTCCCCCCCCTTTTTTTTTTTAACCTGTTTTTTTGGGAGGATGGAGGGGAGGGGTGCTCTTCAAAACAGCAGCTGGGAGCAGAATACTTCTCAGGAAATATATTTTTTTTTAACTCCAAATGCTATTTACAGTTTTTAACAGATATTCTTAAATAGCTAATATAAAAATATGCTGGTTTATAGTAGCTGGAGTATTCATGGTGGCATTTGAGCCTTCATTTAGCTGAAACTATGTCTGGTCTTGATTTCCAGATATGCATTTACCTACTTTTGATGTTGTCAAAGACATAAAAGTCTTTTGGAAAGGGAATGAATGGGTTGTGCAGCAGAAGAAACAGTACAGTACAGTAGGTCTGGGAAAAAGCAGCAGAGGTATCAGACACAAAAAAATAACGAAAGGAGCAATTTGAAAAAAGTGGAGAAAGAAAGTGGAGGAAGTTCTCGTGATGACATTAAGAATGCCACGCAGCCGTTGTGTCAGTCCAGCTTGCCTACAGAGATTGAGGATGCTTTTTGGTTTAGGCACTCTCCATAGGTGTGCATAATATTTCTATTTTAGCTTACCAGGTAGGGTACATCAAACTGTAGGAAGAGAGAGTGAGCAGGAATGCACAACCTTCCAGAATGGCTATAACTGAAGTTGGGAAAAGCAGAGCTTCCTGGTTTAAGAAAAGAGACAGGCAACTTCTGCATCTTGTTAGGATCTTGTGGAAGTGTTGAGTCTAAAGCTTCTTGGAATACTTCTTCATTCTCTGCACCAATCTGTAACTGAAGATTAATTCATGACAGAAACTTTTCTTTAAACCAATACAGTTATAGTGTAAATGTGTCTGGAATGTTACAAGCTGTTTCTGTGTTGGATGGAAATTTTTTTGTAAGACAGAATTTTCATTTTAAAATCACTTTGAACATTTGGCTTATTTATTGCTTTCTTTATTTCCACATTAGCCACAGTCCCCACCCCTAACCCCTACTAGTTTATACACATCCAGTACTCCTAATGGGTCCCAGTATCCCATATTCTCCATTGAACCAGTGCATTATTGCATGAGTGACATAAAAACAGGGAAGCCCAGAATTCCTTCTTTCAGAAGCCTCAAAAGAGGGGTAAGTTTGATAACAAATTGAAATGCATGATGGGCTATGAACAGTGTGTTTGTGATGTGGCTTTTCTAATGCTCTTCACCCTCATTATAAGGCTTACTTTGTTAAAAGTAACACTTCACCTACAAGGTGACTTTTAGGATACGTTATTTCATATTCTACAGAAGTTACCAACAAGTTAAAAATAAAATAAAATAGAAATACTCTATTGCATTCTCAAATACTTGTGCCTAAAAGAAAGGTGTTATAAAGAGGGTGCTCAGCATGTGTTTGATACTTTTCTTCATTGTTGTTCACATTCACAGATGTTTTCCTACCATCATGTAACATACTTTTGCAGTAATTTATCATTGGTTATATAGTCGCCATAAAAAAAAAAAATCTGATCGATCAGAGGTCTTATTTGCTGACTTCTAATTGAGATAATAGTTGTTTGTTATGACACTGGACTAAGAAGGGAGAAAATTTCTTTTGTACATCAAGTGCTATATAGCACATGGTGCTTGCAGATTTTGAGGTACTGACTTTTGAAATACTGCAGTTTTAATGCATTTTCTGATTAAGAAATTATTCTTGTCCAAGGTTCTTTGGGGTAAATTTATTGAAAAATTACTACCAAATGCCACCTTCTGAGATTGATCAATTCAATTACTAATTTATAGTGGCATATTTTGCAAATAGAGTTTGTTTAGAAGACAATAAAAGGAAAATGTCAAGTGGTTTCCTATTAACATTTATAGTACTAGTGATAAATGTACTGGCACTTTCCTGTTAATGTCAGTGAAGCACAGGCTGCCCAGTTTATGTACATTTTATGGTATTTATTGATCCAAGTAGTGAGATAATTGGATGCATTTGATTATATATAAAATTCATGGTTTTCTGATATTTGAAAACAATATTGACTTGCTGTCTCGTGCACCAAGAGTGGTAGATTACTGTTGACAAAATGTGGAGATCAAAGTACGACATGTTTTATTGCACTAAAATTGTGACTTAGAGGCTCCCTTGCTATCATTCTGAAATATGATGAGTCACACTTAAAACTTCCTATCTTTAAGTCATTACAGGCCCCCAGGTATCTCAGAAATACTGTTCCTACCACCATGACTGCTTAGAAAATTCTCATGGTCCTCTAAGTATGGAGGACAGTTTGTCCTTTCTCCTCCTCAGTCACTTTGTTCTGGTCATGAAGATAGTGTTCCTTCTGTAGTACTCAGTGAGTAACTAACTGGGTCAGGTAGTTGTTGAAATGGCACAGGTCTTGGTTACACCTCCTTTGTGTTCATTGCTAAATGTCTTGACTCCACCATCTAACATCAGTAGTTCTGGAACCTCTTACTGAAGCAAAAGATCATCCCCTGACAGCTAAGAATGCTAATGGAAAATGTAATCATTGTTCATGTTGTAGAAGAGAATTAATTTAATATACAACAGTATTTCATAAAATTAGCAGATATCGTACAAACCCGGATTAACTCCGATATCCCTCAATATTAAATAGCCAATCTCTGTAAATCTTGGGGATGAACATTTAATTTTTATATATTTTGAAATTTCTTTCAAGCATTTTAACAGACAGCACATTATCACTTACTGGGTGCCTTTTCAACGTGTAATTCTAATAGAATTTTTTAATCTCCTTGATCAGTCTCATATCTTGAGTCAGTGCTTAGTAGTCGCTAGTACATGATGCTGTTTTCCACAGTTTTGTCCCTGGAAAATGATGTCCAAGTAGTATTGATATACAGAATGTCTAAATGGTATTTAATTTCCTTCTGCTTCTGCCAAGATTCATCCATGACTTGACACTTATCAGACCGTAAGCATGCTGGTTATTTAATGTGCCCTGTTCTCTCAAGGCACTGGAGATCACAAAACTAGACTGCCCTCCTTCTGTGCTTCACACGTTAGGTTTTCCTGTTGTGATGCATAGCAAAAGCAGCAAGCAGTAGATACAGAATAGGTTACTGAAAAAAAAGTCCTAAGTGTAACTTGCGTTATTGTACTGCCACTGCATGCTGCTTAGCATCCTTTGAAATTCTAAACATTTCCAGATAGTGCCACTTGATACATGTTCCATTATTTAGAGGGTGGCTACAAAGGAAACATAGGCTCCCTTTTTTACAAGGGGTCAGTCACATGGAAAAGATACGGGGTAATGGGCACAAGTTACTCCTGGGGAGATTCTGGTGGGACACAAGAGGAAAAATTTTCACAGTGAGAACAATCAGCCGTTGGAATAATCTCCACAGGGAAGTGGATTCCCCAACACTGGACACTGTTAGGATTCGGGTGGGCAGGAGCTGGGCCATCCTGTCTAGACCGTGCTTTTGCCAAGAAAGGTTGGACCAGATGATCCTTGAGGTCCCTTCCAAGCTGGTATTGTGTGATTCCATGGTAGATCCATTGTCAACAGTGATAGTTAAACCTTGTGTTTTCTTGGAAGGCCTTTTCTAAGGGGACAAGAGATTTATTCTGTAGTGCTTTTACAACTTTGGGCTCTACTGAGGTTTCTGCCAAAGTATCATTTGTGAAGGTGCTTTACTTTCCTCATGCTAGAAGTTCTGATTTTGTGCATGTGGCCCAATCAGCGGCCTTAACAATTGCTGGGAGTCATAAATGATGTTGCAATCTTTACCTTCTAAGTTGCTGGGCCCTTCTCTGGAAAAGGTTGTCCGAAGTCACTGAAAGCATGGTAGATCTGCAGAATGCTGTGAATGAAGATACAGCACCTGGCATCCCATGTTTCATTTACGTCCTCTGAGGAGAAAGCCTTTACTCTTTAAATGTCTTTATTTTTATCTGGACTGAGACACTTCTAGGATAGCAGCAGTGACTCAAGTGCTGTTTTCAGACAGTAAAATTACTAACTTCTAAATTTAAAAAAGATCTTTGTAAGTAAAAACTTCATAAACTACCTTTGTAAAAGCGATGGTAGTGGATTGTTAGCTATATACTTAACAAATGATTTGTCTATGGCTGAGCAGTCCTTCATCATCATCAAAATTCTGCTCTTTTGTGCAGTGTTGGCTGTGTGTTTGTTTCTTCTCCTACAGTAGAAGTACTTCAGTATATTATTCAAAACAGTAAAATTCAAGACTAGTTTAATGAAGTTGTGTATTAGAATTATCTAAGTTAAACTACCTATTATCATCTAGTAATTAATCTGTACCTTTTAAAGCAGAAGCGAATTTCTAATTACTGTATTTTGCTTTTCTTGTGCTCATAGTAAATTGTATTTTTTATAAATTAAAGTTTTAATCCTTAAGTATTATTTTAAAGACACATTTTTAGGCAGCAATCATTTTTGTAACTGGTCATTGCATGTGAATAATTTCCCGTTTCTTTTTGTTTTCAAATGAACTGTGCAGTGGTCGGTGAAGATGGTAAGCCCATGTGCTGATCTGTCTGCTGTACTTCTGCTAAGATAGCATGAAAGTAATCTTTTGAAAGTGTTGCCATATCATAACTGCTTTAAGTCAGGTGCTGAAATACATCTTCAGATTTTCCTCTCATATACACAGTCATCTTAATCATCCATGCTTAATGTAAGATGATTAGATTTGTGATCTGGCTGCGACAAAAGCTATGATTTTGGGATTTGAGGGTTGACTTGCATATACAAGTTGGTCATGATGGAAATACTTTGTGATTACTCTTTGCCAGGAGAATTGTTAAAGCATTAAATTAGGTATATGAAAAGATTAAAAGATCACTCCCTAAACAAAAAAATTGCAGGGGAGATGTTACTTTATGCTTAGGAATATTAGAAAGCTATTATATGAAATGAAAACCACACCTTAATCACTATCCTTCTTTTGCAGAGTAAATCAATAAAAATTCACAAAGACCTCTGATTCTTGCCGTAGGATATTCTGGTTTTAACTGACCTCTCGGGAAGAGCAATACAGAGGATGTGACTTTGTTTCTTTGTAGCATGTAAAAGCACCTGAAAGTATTTTAGTTGTTCTTTCCTCCAGAGGGAAATGCTTCTGCTTCATTTTGGAAACATTGTATTTTGATTTCCCTTGTTTTATGGTGTCCTGTATTCCCTTCTTAGAAAGCAGTGAGATTATTATTAGTTTAGAAGTGCAAAAGAACCAAGAAGTTGAGGAGCAGGAAGATTTTAAGAGGGAGGTATTAGAAACTTGGCACCTGACCCTAAGACTGCTTGTGTCAAAATATCAAGTCAAGTTTCTGATGAGTTTCTTCTTGATGAAAGAAATGCTGTCCAGTTCGGTTTGCCTCCACGGACGGTTACTGCGACGGCAAGTAGGTTTCTTGTGCTAGAACAAACTTTCTTAGGCAACTAGGACACAAATAATGTAATTTTTTTGTAATTGTGTACTGTATTTCCTCTTTAACACCTTCTGTGTCTGTCACCTTGAGGGGAAGAGTTTTCAAAACAAAACTCACAAGATAGGTAAAAATCTCTTCCCGTGCTTTTCCTTCAAAGTCCTCCCATCCCATCTGTAATCTTGGCACAAGTTTGCAGTCAGGCCTTTGCAAGTTCGGGCTCATAACAATAGGTGGTCTGAAGTTTAGGGAAAAAAAAGAAAAAATAAGAAAGAAAGAAAGAAAGGAAAGGAAGAGTTCTTTTTTCCTCTGTGAAACTTTTTTTTTTTTTAATAGTGAAAAAGGTGACTTGGAATCTTTGAGCGAGTTTTGATTCAGATTAATAAATTTAAGTAAAAATTTTGTATTTTATAGAGGCTTTGTTCTGTGCTCTGTGAACTAGTTTTAGTCAAGGTGAAAACGCATCAGAACTTCGTAAGTTGTAATATGTTTCCTGGCAAAATTGCTGAATTTCCAGAAGAAAACTATAATAGGATTTGGAATGAAGATCCAAAATACAGTATTGTTCTTTCGATAGCATACAACTCTCTGTAGAACAGAATCAGTTATATGCATGTTAGCACTATATACACACATTTTTCTTCGGGCTGAAATTACTGTAGTAATTAATCCCGTCCTTAAGTGCAGTGAATGTAGTAGGAGGTACATGGCTCAGCTGTTCAGAAAAATAAAGTCTACAGATTTTGAATTGCATCTGTGAGCCAACTGTTACAGAAGGCAGAAAGAACCTTGAATGAATGACTACGATCTGGCAGCAAGAACGTGCATTTATTCTGTTGTGGTCTCTTCCAGAGCTGTGTGTCAAAGTAGAGCTTTTAAGAAGGGCCATCCTGCTTCCAGTGAACGCTGTCCTTGTGTGGGTCTGTCAGCTCAGCAGCCCAGCTATGTGTTACTTGTTTAATAGTATTTCTGCTTGCAGGGCCCTGCACTAGAAGATTTCAGCCATCTCCCTCCAGAGCAAAGACGCAAGAAACTGCAACAAAGAATTGATGAGCTTAACAGAGAACTACAGAAGGAAACAGACCAAAAGTGAATACTTCTTTTTTCTTCGTCTTCTTTTTTTTGTTGTTGTTTTTGTGTTTTTTGTTGGTGGGTGTGGGTTTTTTTGTTTTGTTTTGTTTTTTTCTTTTTTTCAGTTTTGTCCTGGTTCTCTCTCTCTCTTTTGAAACCTGAGCTGTCAGTGCTCAGAAGTTAGGCAAGAACCCACTTGTCCAGACTATTACAAAGCATTTTTTAATTCATTGTTTATTGTATGTAGGCTCTGTGAGCACTGCTTCCTACTGCTTTACTATCATACATTTTGATCCTAATTTTGCGTTGTTTTGGACAAGAAACTCTGGATCTAAAAGTATGCATTAAAAAAAATTACAAATCAATGCATAGGTCTGCTGAGCAAGAGAGCTGCAGCTGAGTGCATTACGAAAAGAATGTTAATGTGTAGGAAATTGTGTATAACAAAATACAGGAAACAGTACTGTGGCTGGATAGAGAGAGTTGATAGTTGGGAGTTCATTGTGTGCTTGTGTATGACACGAAAGGAAAGCAAAGTGCTAAGATGACAGAATGGGAAGAGGACTTAGGTGTGGTGTGGGCAGCAGCAGGTCCACGTTTGTGCTTAGTATACATATATAATGGGCCAGGATTTCAAACACATGAACATTATTTTAACTTTACTGAATCAGGACTGATGTATGTGATTTTTATCGTTATTGTTGGGGTTTGTATGGTTTTAGAGATGCCCTCATCAAGATGAAGGATGTTTATGAAAAAAATCCCCAGATGGGTGACCCAAGTAGTTTGCAGCCAAAATTAACTGAGACTATGAGCAACATGGACCGTCTTCGGATGGAGATACACAAGAATGAGGTTAGACTCAAACAGTTCACTGGAAAATGTCAGTATGTGGTAAAATCGTAGCTTGCCGTATGGGTTACAGAGCACATAGAAAAACTACTCCATTTAAGAAAGTGCTCCCGATACATTTTTTGTGGAATGCCATATTTTCAAGTACATTTATCTAGCTAGAATAAGAACATGTATTATGAAAGTAGTAAATGTTCAGAAGAATTTATTGGTAACCATTTCTTTGAAATTCATACGTGGTTAAAGATAATTTTTTTCCTCAAGACTAGCGTGGAGTATAAGCTAAGCATGAGGAATAGCTTCATTCTTTGTGTGAAGTAATTAGCCACGTGAGAACGCAGTCTCTATGTGGCTGAGTCCTGACAAACTTTGCAGTGAGGTGCATTTGTTAAATTGTATTTGCTGGTTTAGAATTGAGTTTTCTTTGACACCAATATTATTTGTCTCTTTTTCTCCAAGGCCTGGCTCTCTGAAGTTGAAGGTAAAGTAGCAGCCAGAAGCGACAGGCGGCACAGCAGTGATATCAACCACCTTGTAACACAGGGCAGAGAGAGGTCACTATTCTATCTCTACTGCTTTTATATCTTACACTAGAATCAGTACATCTCTTTGATAGTTAAAAGTAGGTGACTTATCTTCTGAAAGTTCATGTCCTTCTAAAGGAAAATCTTACTGGTTCTGAGTTCTAGAGGTCACTTCATGTGATTACGGTAACCTAAAGAAGTTGTGAGTCTGATTGAAACATGCACTTATTAAATAGCAGTGTCTTTTAAAGTATTTTTCCTTTTTTTTTTTTTTTTTTTAAAAAACATCTTTTCAATTGCATAAGGCTCACCAGTGTTCCACGTGTAGAGACGGGTATGTCAAATTTATGTTTGCTTTTGTGGCAAAATTCAGTCCAAGCCTTCGTTAGATCTGAGTGTTTTGAGACAGTCACCTCCAGCAGTGAATACAAAAACACTGCTTACAGGCATTCCCAGAGCGATGGCCATGGTCTGCCCTTTCTGTGGTGCACTTGTGTTCTGAGTTTTAGAACTAAGAACTCCTCACAGTCGTCCTCATGCTCCAGTCATTGCATTACAGCCCTGAAGGGAGTTACACGGATGATGCAAATCAAGAAGTTCGAGGCCCACCACAGCAACATGCACATCCAAATGAGTTTGATGATGAGTTTGAAGACGATGATCCGTTACCAGCTATAGGACATTGCAAGGCAATATATCCATTTGATGGTAAGGTTAACAGCACATGCGCTATGATTCCTTGACTATAAGGCATGGAATATATTTTATAGAGAAAAGAGAAACAGTAAATTAACTGTAGGAGCAACTCATTGCTTATAGGATCAGTGGAAATATTTTCTAAGTCACTTGAAGTCACGAGCAGTACATTTGTGCTGTTTTAGATAAATATCAGCACGGCTATTGGCAAATACTCAGCTTTACAAATTGGACTAGATTTTTGCCTGTAAGCCTGTTTGACCATATGTTCTCGTGCACAGATTTTGGGTTCTTCCTGTTTATATATAATCTGGAAAATACGCCCTGGGAAAAAGATTACTTGAAATTCTGTCTGAACATTGAGATTTCTTTGCCTTTTGTTTTTCCCAGGTCATAATGAAGGCACGCTGGCAATGAAAGAAGGGGAAATTTTGTACATTATTGAGGAGGACAAAGGCGATGGGTGGACAAGAGCTCGAAGACATAATGGAGAGGAAGGCTATGTGCCAACATCATATATAGATGTAACGCTAGAGAAAAACAGCAAAGGTGCAGTAACCTATATCTAACAGTAACTGGCAGCTTTCAGTTGTACATTCCCCAGGGAAAATAGTGGAAAAAATAGTAAGTTACACAGGTTCATGGAAAGCATTAGAATATCAGAAGTCAGCAACAGTCTGTTGTTTGCAATGTGAGTTTGCTATAGGTTTGTTTTTTTTCTTCAGAGGTGACCCCATTAAATTACGCATCTTAACACTGGTCTGTAATTTTGACCTATGTCTTCTGCTTTAACTGATCTAGTGCTCCTGTTTACAAAGCACTACATCCAATTCAGCTATTACACTGAAAAAAAAAACCCAGGCTTCCTGCTTGTTGTTCTATAGAATACTTAATTTTTATAGAGAATTGAAAAGTTAGTTTTAAAGATCTCTTAAGATACACTGTTGCCACTTTTATGACTTAAACTATGTGCTTAAAACAGAGGGTTTTTTCCTCTAATAACTGAACTCAGTTACTGAAAATTATTAATTTCCTTCCTTAGCAAATAGTTGGCAGCTTTCATTCCTTAAACAGGAAAATGTTTTCTGATTCTGAAAGTTCAACAGAAATACTCAGGAAAAAACATGATGGTTGCAGACAGAAAGTCCACTGACATGCCTCTCTCCTTCCTTTTCAGTACTTGTAATGTAGAATGTTGCGTACTAGACACAACTTCATTGTTTAGATACCTTGAACAAATGAAAAAAAGAGACCATATGTAATTCTTGACGTCTCACTGAAACCTCTTTCTGGTCCCGAAAAGGGAATGATTTTATACTCTTAATCTGTGCCAGTAAGCTAAGTGCATCGTGTTTAGTTTGAAATCCTGGTCTTAAGTGTACACTTAGTTCCCCTCACTGCATCGCGCTACTTGATTACTTAAAAAAAAAAAAAAAAGCTAATCTAAAAGCTATGGGTTGTATTTCTAATTTCTAATGAGCGTTTGTGGCATTAAGTACAAGGCTAATGTATAGCCACTGAGAATGGCCTGTTAGAACTGAGCACGCTTCTCTGTCTTCTAAAGGCCTTCAGTAACTTTGTTCTTTTCTTTTTCCTCTTGGACTACAGGTTCCTGAAGCGGGTTTCTGAGAAAATGGGCGAGATCTTGAAGGAGGTTACATGCAGCTGCTGGGGGGGTGGGGGTGGGGTGGGGTACTAGACTGGGAGGCCCAAGGGGAAAAGCTAGTTGCATGAATGCATGCAGACATACATTTAGTCACTAACACCTTAGCATCTCCATACATAGGTAAGGATGTATTACAAATTCTTCAGTTTGTGCAGGAAAACAGAATTCCATTACCAGAGTAAAAAGGCTACTGCTCCTAAAATTGCTTTATTTTCATTGTCCTAGGTTGTCCCAGATGCACAAACAATATTTTAGCTTGTGCTATGTTTAGGTTATCTCAAGTGTGCTCTTTTCCAACTCATTTTAATTGGCAGTCATTTAGATATATCAGTTACCAGTCTGCCTGTGCCACCTCCATGCTCGCTGTTAACCTCCTCCTGCATGCCTCGGGACAGTCGGGCATGTCTGCATAACACTTTGCCATCATCGCTTGTCTTGTTTGGTAACAAATCATTTTCTTTAAATACCTTCAGCACTAGAGTTTCATCCCAGTATCCATGTATGCTGCTATAACTATACCACTGCAACCATCATTACATTCCAATTTTTGGCATAAGCGATGAGAGACCGTAATGTATTTGTGTTGATTTGGGGAAGTACTACATCTCAGCTCTAGCCTACAATGCAATCAAGAGAAACTCCTAGAACTGTGGTCCATCTTCAGCACTTCGGTAACCTGTTGTGAGCACTGAAAACCTGGAACACCACCAGAGAGATTCACCACTGCAAGCTAATGACTGTTTTCAGAAGTCAACCACTTGCCATTCAAATGCTGCCTTAAAACTAGAGTGCCTAAATCTGTTGTTTGCCAACACTACCACTGACAGTATCCCACAAGGGCTTTGTGTCTCAGCTCTTTCCGCAGTGCTGCAGCCGCTGAGGTAGCCACGGTAGGTGTTTTCTAGAGCTCTACTTTACTGGATACATGGTGCACCATGAATTTTATACATTGAAACGTGTTTCTCTTCATTTGATTTTAATATTTTTTAAAAATATTTTTATGGAAACTGTCTTTTAGTTTTTCACTCTAAAGTTCTAATTTTAATTACTGCAGTGCTAGTCCATTTCCAGGTGATGCTTCATTGTATGGACCAGTTGAAATTTGAGTGATACTTCGTAATGATCTATGTGCACTTTTACTTGTAAACAATTGAAATTTGGATATGTTTATACGTGTAAATATAGTTGTCTGCAGTGCCCCTATGACCTTGTTGTCTTGCCTCCCATTTGTGGTTCTATTGATAAATGCATCGTATCAGATTTATTAGGGTGATAAGAATTAGACTAGGATGTTGGGGGGAAGGGATACTTGTATCAAAGCAAGCGTGTCAACCCAGCCACCTGCTGTTTAGGGAAATGAAATAATAAAACATCCTGTTTTTCTGGGGTCTGAAGCAATATCTGGATGCAGCAGTGCTGGATTCTTTTTAATTTCAGTGTTATTAGGAACTGTGCTACCAGTAAAACTGAATTTGAGTGATTTGTGTAGAGGTTTATTCCTTTTTTTTTTTATGTATACCACTATTACACAGCTTGACCTAGTGTATTATGGGGGCTATTAAACTCTGAAGTTTAGATTTTTGGAGCTTGTATACAGGGTTATTTATATAATAATGTGACATTACTCAATACTGACAAAACTGCTTAGGTAGTTTTTTGGGTTTGGGGTTTTTGGGGGTTTGTTGGGGGTTTTGTTGGTTTGTTGTTTGTTTGGTTTTTTTGTTTTGTTTGTTTGGGTTTTTTTTTTTTTTTTTTTAATCCTAGTGCTTTTTTTATTTTGAAGTTAGAGAAAAGGAAGAAATGTGATCTCTGTATTTTCTGCTAAAGGGTCTGTGGTTTGCCTGGCTAAGAGCCTTGCAGGTCAGTAATAACACTTCCTGGTAAAGGACTAAACGTTCTTTTCGAGCTACTGTTTGTTTTTCTAAAACCAGGATTTGCTTCCTTTGAAGGCAGGTTGCTTTCATAAGGGATAGTGCAGCTTGTGTGAGGGTTAAGCATAGGAAAAAACCATCTGTACTTGCACATCTAGTTATAAATCACTTACTCTAAAATTCTGAACGTGAGTTGTCTTAAAGAATCTTACATTTTCCAGTAATTTTTAATCCTCTTTTGTGCACATGTTGATTTCGTAAATGTTAAATGCTTTGTTTAAAAATAGTGTTCTCTGTTGAGAATATTTTCATGGAATAAAAAAATCTTTTCACAGTCTAAGTTACTAGCTTCCCCATTTGTCTTCTGTTAAGATTGACATTCAGCATGAGGTCTGTAACCTCTTGTTATGGATCTACTATGATTGTAGATGGGGGGGAACAGATACTAGAGTTTCGGTGCCGGTTTTGTTGTTAGCCTACTTCAAGTACTTTCCAACACTGTAAGTAACATCTCACTCCACAATGAGGCTTACTGACAACAAACACATGAAGCTCTAACCCTAGTTTTTGCTTAAATATTTACACAACTTCTGAGGATTATGCTTATACACCAGTTCTGTGTGTGAGGAAGTGGAATTTGCTGCCAAAGCACTCTTTATGTAAACGCTGCGCACACTGATTTCCTAGGAAAAGTGCAAACGGCTTATGCTTTGCCTTCGTCCAAGGAAGAAAAAAAATACTTACCAAAGTGAATTCACCTCAGTAAGTGAAGCAAGTTTAATACATACATACACCCACATTTACTCATATCTGAAAGCATTTTAATTATCTGGATTGTTTGTTCTTGCCATTTCATCATTCGTTCCTGGCAGCGTGGCTGTTGTTCGGGTTCCAGCAAAAGCCAAACTACTACAGATGCTGTCTTAATAAAAAAAACCAAGTTGTCCCAGCACATACACAACTCATTTTCTACTTTCATAGGTGCAGCGATAGATGAGCCTGCCGCTGTGGTCACAGATTAAGGATCACTTTTGCAACCTGCAATATTTCTGCAAATATGCACATTATTTTGCATAAAGATACACTTTAATTCACAATTCCATGTACAGTGCTTTATAATCATTAAAGGAAAATTATACAACAGATTTTCTGCAATGTCACATACTTAATCTAGCATTTTATTTACACTATTTGCTTCACTTACTTAAAATATTAAGATGCCAACTCTCTTACTCCTGGGCATTTGCAGCTCCGGGGAAATGCGAAAAGCTCTAAGATTACCGTACAGGGAGAACCTAAATGTTCAGAGGGATCAGTAAATGACTTTGTGACACAGTAAATAAATAATTAGTTTAGAAATCAGTAGTTTTAAAACGTGTTCATTGTGCAGTTAAAAGTTCTAAACATCTTGCGTAACGCAAGAAGTTTGTGCTGTATCAAATTGCCAAAAGAAAGCTAAGGTTATTTCAAGTATATTCTTTAAATAGTCTTTACAGAGTCATACGCTTAATTGTTCCACCTGCTTCACGGGAGGAGGTTCCAGTTTTCGCGACAGTGCAGTTAAAATCTGGCTAAATTTTTCATATCTTTCATTTTGATTAACTTGTGCTCCTTTGCTGCCCCAGAGCAATCTCATTTGAAATTCTGTCTTGAAGATTTCACTCATCTCTTCATCTGGCTGGAAACCTAGTAAGTGGAAAGAATCCCACAATAGCACCATCAGGCAAGTATTTTTATTCAGAAGAAATGGCTTTTAAACTGTATTCCCTCCAAATAAGATAAGCTTTAGTGTGCTGGGTTCCTTTTGCACAATGATTTTAACAAGCTAGTAAAACTTGAAATCCTCTCCCTCTGTGACGTTCTAGTAGCACAGAAATGGCTCCAGGGACACTGCCACGGGATACCCTTTGCTCAGTTCTAATGGTCTAGAATTATCATTGTAGCCTGACCTTAAATACAATAAATGATGTATACATGGTACCTGCAGGAAGACACATATTTTTGTCCCCTCCCTTAACTTTTTGGCTGCATGTTTTAAAACACAGTTGAATGTTGCTGCTTTCTGGCTGCAAGCGGTCAAGATCTCAGTGTCGCATCTTGCGCCGCTGTAAAGGATCTGACTGTGATGGCTGGTGTTTTATTTGCAAAACTCCGAGTAGGAATTTTACACTCTGCAGAAAACAGGAAGTTATCCTTGGTCCCTGCTGTACTTCTGTGCAGTTGCTAGAAGGGTCAGAATATTAAGTCATGAGAACTTTTGAGTATGTTTAGCAAAAACATATGCTCGATTGCTTACTGGAGAACTAGAATGATGAATAATTTACTGTCTGCTTTTAAACAGTATTGATGCTGTTCTCAGACTGGCTTTTCTGCAAGGCCTCTGCTGCTATCTCAGCTCTCATGAAAGCAGAGAAGAATTTCTTGCACTGACTTTTCGTGGCACTTAGGCAAAGACCTTTTTCTTCAGAACGTGTAACCCACATGTTCTGTTCACATGCAGCAGGTTCTCCTACCCGTGCTCCCTACCTTCCAGCATCCGTTCCGCAGTCAAGCTGTAGGTGTCTGCGTTCTGTGCTATCTGACGAGCTGTGGCCAAGTGCTTGAGCATTATTTCACAGCTTTGGTCACTGCTTTCCCACAGGTCCACGCCTCCAAAAACAACGGCTTGTCGCTCCATCAAGGTAATGAGAGGCATCAGCAGCGGCACTGTTACATTGTTCTGTGGAGCACTGACAGTCTCTGGGATAGAGAGTAACAGAGGGATTATATCAGACATTGTAAAACCTAACTGAAGAAGGCATTGTAAGTAACTGCAGTATTCTTTGCAAAGTTGGAAACCTGGAACTTTTGTCTTCCAGCTTTCAAATTACCACCTTACCTCAGATAGACCCGTCTTACCAGTTTCCAGTGAACTGGTTGGGGAAGAAGGCCAAAAAAATTAAGTGCTGGAAAACTGTATTTGCTACAGGAGACAGCTCTGCTGAATTGCTAGACCGCGGCACAGCGATTTTAAACACAATCAAAATCTGCGTAATTCCAGTAAATTCTGTGAGGCTGAAAACTTTTCCACCCATTCTCTTAGAGAAAGGGTCAGAAACATTACCTCCACCTTGTAACCCCTTGGAGCCTAGAGCTGCAAAGAATCTGACGTGGGAGCACCTGATGTGATTAGAGGAATTATCTGACTAATCCATTCTTTGTATTTGAGGATTCGTCCGCTGATTCAATCAGCAAAGCCAATAAAAAGCAAAATCTGCCAGAAGTAACTCTCCTCTGAGGAAGAAGGACACACTTTTCCTATCTTGGAGGCAAGATGCTGCAGAGTTTCAGTTTCTGCTCCACAAAGAGGGAGTGGGGATTTAGGCAGAACAGTATATTCTGCATGGGTACATGCACACAAGCCACCTACGGCTGTTTGGTTGGCAGACCTGTTGCCTTTTGTTTCCTTGTCTTACACTGCATTACACAAGTTCTCATAGTCATTTTCACAGGGGATGCACAGCTATCACAAATGGCAGCTGCCTACACAGGAAATCAGTAGTAGGAGAGTTAAAAGGCTAAATAGAAACCCGTGTCACTCATACTCACTATTCCACTCTTGTCCTTCATGCAAAGCTTTTCTAAAGGGCTTCAGCTGTTTTTCATACATAATGGCAGTCTGGGTATAATGATGTCTTAGAGAGGTCCAGGTTTGTTCTAACCTAGTGACCTGTTCATATGAAACAGAATACTCATTACTGACTCCATACAAATTCACAGGAAAAGTACACGGATAGTGACAAAGCTTCTGTTCTAACCATCTCCCTCGTATTGAAGGAAGTGTATAAATTAAACCATCAATCAAATAATTCCATGTTTTGTAACATAAAAGAGAAACAGATTTTTACCTGTGGCATTTCCAGGGCTTTCATAAAGGCAGAAAATGCGTACAGATCCCCCAGCGAGTCCTTCAGCTCCACTGCGACTTGGATGACCCTGTTTAATGTTGCCGCTCTGTCTTCTACATTTCCAGTGCAACCCAAGATATCCACAGCTATTCCTATTGCCATGGTGTTGTGCCTGTAAGCGAAACAACTTCTACTACCAGCTACAAATTATTAAATTATGCTGTACATGTGTTCAGAGATAATGCAAAGGTGTATTTCAGTATCTTGGTGTCCCCAGCAAACTTGATGACATCTCTGTATGAAGAGCAGTAATGCCATTATATGGAGTATCTGTCCATTGGCAATGAACAAATGAACACTTTTGGGAAAACTGCCCAAATTCCTTTTGTCCTCCACACTCAAATCCTGGGACCTTTCCCCTACAAACAACAAAACTACTGCAATCTTGAATCAGAAGCAGAAAAACTAGATCAGGGCTAGAAAACACTAATTGCTTCCCCTTATGCAGAGGTTTTGCAGAAAGCTTTGCTTATCATTTTTTACTTTATGTGCTCCTCTAGTCTCTTCCCCACTACCTTCGGTCTCGTCCACAAACACCTGCCTCATGTCCCCTGAATGTTAAAGGAGAGCAGAGGGTGTTGAGCAGAGGGTGTTCAGCAGCACTAACGACCCTGCTTTCAATACAATTCCCCCTTCCCTATATTGCCTGTGGGGAGTTGCCCCATGACCTTCTGCAAAAAGTCCTATGCCATCTCACTAAATTATCTTCTGTCCACATGAATTCAGAAAACGTGCAGGAGAGCATTCTTTGAGGAAATCTAGAGTACACTGTAGCAATGCTCTGATCTTTTGGCCATCTGCCCTGGAAATGAGTAACAGGAACATTTACCTTTCAATTAGGTCAAGGCGCAGTTGATGTCCAAAAGGCAAAGTAATCAGTTCCAGACCAGACTTCACTCCCATAATCCTCCTCATCTCTTCAGAAACATCTAGTATCCTCGCTACCTGTCAAGTGCAAAAATTTGTGCATGAGTTTTGAAACCAACTTACTCCAAAAAAGCCCTAGCCACACTGAAGTCCTCCAGGTTAGTGCAGGGCATATACAGCTCAGTGCACAGCATGCAGCATTAGAATAGACAGTCATCTAAGAAAAACAAAACAGGCACATTCAGTGCCTTGCACTAAAAGACCAATAAATTACTTTTCTTTTGCATGAGTCAGCCCTGAGAAAACACATAAAAAGTGTGACCAAATTACTTCATCAAGCTTCTGTCCTCCGCTCCCAGAGGTTGCCCTGCAAGTTCCAGAAATGTCATGTGCTCTTGGCCTGATCCTTGCACTGCTCTTTGGCCTCAAAGAGGTATGTATTTGCTTCACTTTAAAACAACAACTACTCCGAATGTTTTTAAGTTACACAACACAGTCCTCTTTAAGGATTAATTAGTAAAAGGACTTTAAGGACACTGAATGTCTAATGAAGTCAGTATGTGAAAGGCAACACCCTCACCAATTTGCCTCTGCTTTTCAAATGTAACAGTATTAGCTACTGGTTATATCAGTAACAATTATATATGCTAATTGTAAGCAAAACCACATTCATATGATAACATGAGCTTATCGCCTGGTTTAAGGCCTGTATGTTCACACATTCACAGACCAAGCTGCCTGCTCTTTTCTGATACACCCATCACCATGTGTTCTTGGATATGAAAAGATGAAAGCAATGTGGGCCAGAGAACAAGCCTCACTGGTACAAAATGTAGCACTGTAGAGAAACTTATTAAATGTCTAGAGCCACAGGAGTGATATAAAACACACTAATTGCTACTGCTTCGTCACAAGAAGCCCTCTCAAGCATGCCAGTGGCAGACAGTCACACCATCACTTGTCATACGGGTGCTCCGGTCATTATCAGAAATGGCATTATTTAAAAGGCAAACTGAGCTACTGCTGCCACACTCAAAGACCTGCGAACTTCAGTCTTAACACGGAGCTCAGTACAAAGTGTTTATTCTGGCCCATTTCACATGCCAGTCTCCGTGTATCATGCAGTTCCTATCAGTTCAGCTGTATGCAACAAGTTACCATGAATGACAGTCACTGGCTCTCACCACTGAGAGATCAAGATAAAATGGACATGTCCCAGCTAGTTACTGTTGCTGCTCCAAAATCCTAGTTCTGTAAAACACTCCAGTCACTCTTAATTAATTGTACAGCTTCCTTGGCCCCATTCCAAAGTTTATAGAATTCAAAGGAGACTAATAATGAGCTCATTGAATTATTATATATATATAAACAACAAATCCACCCCTTACTACTTCTCCAAGGCATGCATATCCTATGCCTTCCCACAACATACTCTTTAACGATAAAAGACATTCTAGTTATTGTTACTAGGTTGAAGGAGGGAAAGGTGACCTTTAGAATGAAAATGTTAGAGGATGCTGTTACTACTCTTGGAACTACACACAAAGAGGCCACAATCTATCACTTCTGAAAAGACCAGGCAGTTGTGGAGCCCATTTTTTTCTAAGTCACCACGTCTGTATGAAGTCTCAGTGGCAGCCAACACCACTACTGGGGAGAGAAGCTGTGTTTGCTGTTGGCAGGAGTCCATCAGCTGGCAGGCACACAGACACACATCGCACTGCTGCTCCAGCAAACTGTCTCTTTCCCAGAACTGTGGTGTCAATCAGTGCAGCAGCTCTCGCAGAGCTACAGCCACATTTCTTCTGGAGCACTACCATTCCCACTTCCTTTCTTGTCTGCAATGGATTGCACAGTAATTAGCCAGATGTGGTGCTTCTCAAACTGCTCTTAAAAAAAAAAAAATGACCAACCACAAGTCAATAAAGGACATGACACTTGGTTCCTGTAGCCGCTCTGTGGCAGGTAAAAGCACTCAAGTCATCCCCACAAAGATTCAATTTCAGTGGCATTTCTTTTATTATGCAGTCATCATCTCATAAGGAGATGACTTCTGTCCTTCTGATCCAATAGCTGATCTCAAAGCCTTGTCGGCCGAACAAAATCTACATTGTGAAAATAGTTCTTTGGGTCTTTTACGTCGTCCTAAGCAATTCCACTGGCAATACAGTGCTTTCATAGGAGAGAAATGCACAAGTCCTGATCATTATCTTCCTTCACCACCTAGCCACGTGTAAGGCAGAGACTTGGACAAAGAGCAGAAGAGCAGCTAGTTTTATTAGTTTAAATACATTTAGTTTGATTGAATGTTTTATATTGTGGCCAGCGGTATGGCAACCAGATACCGTCTGTCTACTGTTCACCCTGGCAAGCTGACTAGCTATGTCCTGTCACGAGCAGTTCTTTCCACGATGGTTTACGGCACAGAGAGCTTTCTCCAATATAGGAGAAAGGCTGTATCACACACAGCAACTGACAGGAGATTAAAAAGATGTATGGAACACTGAGAATTTGAGTCTAAAGTTAAGGATGATGGGAGACCTTTAGTCCAGTGCGTTTGTTAACATTCTTGTTCTTCCATTGAGAACAAAAAAAGAAACCATAAAAATTTCTACAGGCAATTAAATACATTTATAACGTTAGCTGCAAATCTACCCATCAGTCTTTTCAAATCAGTTCTTTAAAAAGTCTAAACTTGCACAATATAAATAAAAAGCAAGAAAACTTTGTAATTTTACCTTGCAGTCCATTCTAAGAATATGCTGTGCAATAATCTTTGGATTGTTGTTGGTGAAAAGCTCCTTAATTCTTCTTAACATTGATGTTTCCAATGGCTTGTTTTCAGGAGGAAGTAGTTTAGATTCAAAATCATTTGGTTTAAAACTGGACATCGTCTCAAAAACAGGTGCAGAAAAGATGCTGTCATCTTCAGCCATCTCAGTTGAAGCTTCTAAAGGATCTGCGGTGTTCGTTGCAAGGTCATCTTCCAGGATCAAATAGTTTGTTTCAGAGTTCCTGAATGAGTGTGTTCCCCTCTCTTTCCATGTCAGGTGTTCCACATAGCTGTTCTTCTGACACAGATGTCGTTTTGTTGCTGAAGGATCTTTGGCAGGGCTAAGTTCACAATAGTGTCCTTCTGAACTGCGGGAAGCTAAAGGAGATTCTGGGGGCTTCATCAGGGGTGCTTTATTGGGTTTAGGTGGAGGCTTGGGACAGAGCTGACTGTCTGATCCTCTAAGAGCTTCCCCTACTTGTGACCCTGAAGTCACCTTCTGAACAACTGTGGGGCTTAGAGAAGGTTCACTGCCTGTTCTAAAGGCAGGTGAGCTTGGACAGGAGACTGCATCTGCTTCAGGTAATTGAGATGGATGTCTTGAACCTGCAGGGGAAGATGATATTTTAGAAGGCCAAAACAATTCCTGATGCCTGTCCCAGGGTTCATCTCTTCATGCTATTTCCTGAGGAAAATATTGTCAGATCACGTCAATTATTTGCTGGTAAACATGTATATGAAATTTTACTTTGAGGAATGAGCTAGCCAGCAAATTCCATTCACTTGCTGTTCCTCCCAAAATTCCAAATACACAGAGCAGCTGCACCATAGTATTATTCTGTGGTAGTGCTGACAATAATTCCAGTCCCTGCTGCATACATAGGCTATAGTGTCAGAGCTGGACGGTCTCCATGGCTTGGAATAGGAGGTGTCTTTGTAACCTGATCTAGGCTATAAAAACAGAAACTTCCAGCCACACCACATAAAAGATGAGTCATTTCTGCAAATGACAAATTTGAGATGAAAGAAAAACTTCCCAAAGTCAAGTCTGAACCTGCAGTAAGGTATGGAAGGAATGAATTTCAGAGATACTGATCTTTTTGCTAAACAGTAGTTGATCTGAAGAGCTTGTGAAACACAGAATTCTTGTGTGTACTCACGCCTCATTCTGCACTCGCTGCATACACAAACCCCAGCATCCAGTACAGGACTGAACCCTACGTCAGACATCCCCAATTTGCCGTTCTCAGTGCATTTGCTGGTATCTACTGCAAAGTGGCCAGTTGCATCATGTGGGCTTTACTGCTTGTTTGCAGCCGGCTCTCAATTTATGCAGACAATAAAATCTGCAAATCACAGCCTGCCCCCACTCTTAAGCCCTATGATACCAGAATGTGCTCAGAGGACCTCATGACAACATGCACAGCAGTACTCTTCAGGTTATAGCACCCAAAGAAAAGATTTTGCAGCCATGGATTGGAATAAGATAATCAATTTAACTACAGATGGACAGGACTTGTTTTCAATGTCTGTCCATCCTACTGTTAAACACAGGAGCACACCCTATCATAATACAGTCTCACTATACAAATACTTGAGTATTATGTTTGTCTCAAGAAGTCTTTCCACAATAGGCACTATAAATTTTACCAGCTACCATATTCAAACTGACTAGCAGTCTTAGAAGCCGAACGCTAGAATGTGTCCACATGGGAATAGATGCATCATTGCAAGCTTCCTTACATGGTGTGTTAGTATGGAAACAACTGCTTAAATCCATTAAGAATCTGAGAAAGAAAAAGCCACAATCAACAACTGATCAAGTGCTGGTACACCTTGAATCACTGGAGGAAGACAATGGCAGTGGCCGTGGAACCATACAGCAGCAAAAGGAAGGAAAAGCAAAAGAGACGGGGGTTGAGAGAGACAGAACAGAACTGAGTACAAAAGCCATGGTAGTGCTTTTCTCCTGGTGAGTAACACTGCCACATCTGCATACTTTTTACCCTGAGAAAAAGCAGTTACCAGGGTTTCCAGGAAACACTGCTTCTGCTTAATAGACTTCTGTCAGAATGACATGAGTGAAACAAGTCAGTTCTTGCAAAGCACGAGTGAGTAAAGGTAATACTGTCAAAGGTTATGAATGCTTACTGTAGCTGTCATGTTTTTGGTGCAGAAGCCTGCTAAGTTGTGCGCTAAAGTACTCTACTAGCTGGTACATTATGAATAAAAAAGTGTTCCAATGACTAAAAGAGCAAACCTTACATTGGCCATTAAATACAACTGTATATACAGCACTCAGAACACTCAACAGTCTCACTTGGTCTCACTGAAGGGTAACAGACCACCTGGGTACACACAGATTCTAAGTGTGAAACGTTCATTTACGAAACATACCTATTAGCAGATAGGTCTCTGACTGGTGAGCCTTTAAAGGGAATCTTTTCTCCAGAACATGATCCAAACTAGCTGGCTGGCTACCACTTTTTTCTTTGTTTCTAGGGTAAACAAAAATGCAAACAAAACTCTATCAATATATGCAACATTCTTAACATACATACCTAATTATCAGAATACATCATAACCAGCCCACGGATCATTAGCTTTCCACTTGGGCAGCTTATAAGAATAAAAAAGGTACTTCATGTTGTGTTAGAAATGAAACGGGCTGTATTACGTGTGATGCTGCAGCATTCATGAGGGTGTTACTTTTGTTGAGACTTTTTAGTGGAACATTTGATTTGAACACTGAAATTAAGTTCCATTATCCCATGGATCAAAGAGCAAATCAAATATGGAAATACAGACCTCTCTGAAACAGCAGCAAGACCTTATTTTAATCCTTTGTCTTGCACTAGTCAAGAATTGCCAAGGCACTGAGGAACAAGTTGCTCTGCTGTTGTGCCTCTGGAGTCTACATTTGGTCTCCCTCTGTGGATTCGCTGATTTTTAGCAGAGGAAGGCCTAAAAATTCCTTCCCTAAAAATCAGTAAACCACATCTAGTCTTCCATCTAGACACAGTGAAAAGTCACATCACCTACAGCGGGAGCTGATAGAGTTAGCTCCTTTCCCTCCACAAGGACAGCAAAATTAAAGTACCTCAAAAGATTTCCTCTGGTTATGCTCTGCTCCGGGGACTGCATGCTGGATATACCAAGACTCAGCCTTTTTGCAGTTTCCGTTTTTCCTTCAGGGATACTTGGCTCTTTTTGTTGGACTGGAGTTACACCATACTTTTCTTCTAGACACCTGAGAGGCACAGTCCTGTTGATAGGCTGAAAAATAATTGCTCCGCTCTGCTTTGATATTGGTGTGCGATTCCCAACATAGTATCTAACTAAGCCAGGGATACTGTCGAAACTTTCAAGTTCAAACTGATACTGAACACGGCAGTAGGCTTCATTGAATCTTAGAACTGTTCTGTTGATTTTAAAATGCTGAGAGGTATTTTTCCACTGACAGGTGAGAACAAAGTTTCCAGGACTGGAGAGAGAATCTCTAATCAGAAAATCTCCATCTCTCTGAACCAGGCTTTCTGCCACCTTTGAGGAAAAAGAATTATACAAAGAATACTTTCAGAATCATAAAATAAGCAGCCAAACAACGCACTGTAACAAAATATTCTTAAACATAGCATTTAATTTGGTTGCTCTGGGAGGACAGACAAAGCCAGAAATACAGAGCGAAGCATGAAGTGTGGTAGAGGAAAGATTCCTCCAGTTCTAAAATAAGAGCTCATCCCACAGTAGAGATCTGGAGGGGCTTCTTGGGAAATGCCCAGCAGCCAGAAGCATATGTATTTCTCCTGGTCTGCCCTCAAGGGAAAGCAATGACTCAGGATTTTAGAGTTGAAAGTATCTGAATAAAAAGTCACAGTGAAGTTTAGAAGCCATTACTACAGGATGCCAGAAAAAGTCCTTTCATTACTACCTTAAGTGACAAAAGCTTTCATTTTTTATTCTCTGTGAATACTGCGCAGTAGTAGGAAGAGTCAGAGAAATCCTGGTTTTCTGTTCTGAGTTAGTCCTTTCATGTGATAAACTACACATCTAACAGTTAATCTTAAGTGCAGCGTCTGTGGCTGCTGTGCCTTATTTAAGTGAAGGGCAGCAAGGCAGCTCGCAGCTCTGGTGAGAGCCGGGTACGCACAGGATGGAGGCCCGCAGGGGGAGCTCCAGGTGCTCTGGGAACCTAAGCTCCGATTCAACTACAGCTTTAACACATTCTAACCACGGCTGTAAGGATCAAAATTAAGTTACTGAATAGATTTTGTTGTGGGGTTGGTTTTTTTCCCCTCATCCAAATTCCAAGTGCAAGAAAAAAAATAAACATTTCGACTTTGGTTAACAATACTGAACCAAATTAATGTCAGTGTGTTTGAACAGCGTGTGGGGATCGTGTTGTCATGTAAAGGCTTGAATTCTATTTCCGCCTTTATTCAGTGCACACAAATCCTGAAATATCTGTATTTTTCACCCGAAGTTGCCCTGAATCCTTCCTCAGCCTCATCTTATGCCAAGCTGTGATAAAATGCCATAGCTTTCACGTGAATAAGCAATTATGTTTCTACTAAACTAATGCAGATAGATATCAGAGATGTGCGGAGTACTTCAGTGCAATTCTGCTCGTTTAGAAAAGCTCAAAGCACATTCGGCAATGCAAAGCCCACATACCTGCCGAGGAATACGTCCGTGGTACCAGGCATGGCTACGCAAGTCTTCACCACTTAGCTGCAGCTCTTCCTCTAATTCCTTCTTCAGTTTTTCTGGGCTCTTGTCCATAACTTGCCGCTCCCTTGAAAACTGCAATAGAAGATTAAAAGCTTCAACCGTGCCAAGTTTAGTGATTAACATTTTACCTGGGTTAGAACTCCCATCACATGATTTGCAGTAGCCACTGGAATGCAGGTGCCGCTTTTAGCAGGCTGGCTTGGCTTCACTTTCTGAATTGTATTTGCAAATCCAGCATTCAATGAGATAACATGTTATTGTTACACACTGCACGGAACAGAGCAAAGTGTTCTGTCTGCACACCAAGCTAATAATGACACACCTACAAAGTCACTTCTCTTACTTCCTATTCCCAGTAAGAATTATACATATACCCCAAAAAATGGGGCTGGACCCAAATGATGTGCTCCAATATTCTTCCTCTTGTTTAAACTTCCATTTTAAATTCTGACACTTTCCCCCCTACTCCCTTTGAACCCATCCAATTAAGGACATTCCAAATCCACCAAGACAGGCTAACCCGGACATACATGACTATTCAATATTTCTGTTGCACTACAAAACAGTTTGCCAAAGTAAATTTTCAACCTTAAAGGGCTTACTTTGAATGGTCATTAAATGTGCCCGTCCAAGATGTTCCCTTCTTAAGGCAAAAAAAGCTCTTGCCCTTTGGCACAAAAAGCCTCCTATCTGTTTGGAGATATCTCCACCTCCACTACACAACTACGATAAGATTTTCTGGAAAATTTCCATCTTCGTCTCTTCTTGGAGGACAGCTTCCATACTGGACCACTCTGGCTCATTAGTCCTTCCTGTGAATGCAGTGTTGCCAAGGGCTGGAGACTTCAGCCTGCCTTTACTGTTGCTGAAGAGTTTCAAAAGCCTGAGATACCCAAGATAAAAAGGTTCATGCAAGGAATGTTCTGTATTCATCACAGAATCAGAGTATACCCTCTCTTAAAAGAAAGGACATTTTAAAAAGGGGAGGGGGGCACGGGACCTCCACCTGGAGAGCAGACTAAAAATGCAGTGGTTTGCCCCAGTACGCTATGGATTTTTTTCTTAGCTCTGGGCATGAGCTGAAGCTCACAGGTTCCCTTCACTGACACACTGAGGCAAATATGCAACACATGCATTATTTAAAAGAACTGGGAATGCTCACCCACTAATCCTATTTTTTTTCCGTGAGCACTGCTCTCTATAGCATTTTCTCCTCACAGCACCTAACTGTGGGGGCAGGTGGCATACTTTTAGCACTTCTTTCAACAGTCCTCCCTGCAATTCCAAGCAGACTGAATTACAACAGATTACTAGACAGCAGATTTTTGATGGAAAAATGCCAGAAGAGGCATCCTGCTGCCAAGACTATTTAAACATGCGGGGAGCCCAGAGAAATTCAGACATAAATTCTCTCCTTGTCTCTGCTTTTTTTCAGAGAAAACTAAAGTTTCTCTTAGACAAATAAAACTTAGCATAATAGCTTATAAGGCAAGGCAAGAGTTAAAAACCTGGTAAAGAATCACTCTTCACTTCAGTTTTGCTTCTGTGAACTGTAACAGGGTAATATTTATCCATATAAATGTGGTTCAAAATGGACAATAATTTTCAACATGGAGTAAATCCTTTGTGCATTTGTACAGTCATGGTCTTTCATCAATTGCTTCCAAGCTTTATGGGAAGAAAAGTCTGTGCAGGAAGAAACAATGCCACAAAAAAGGACCTTCACTGCAAGGGCTCTTTCATAAAACCATGTACAACATGAAGTGATTAAGTTACTGGGTGTAGAAAGAGTCATAGAAGAGGCCTGGTGAGTATCCAGTCCAAAAGCATATCAAGTATCAAAACATAGTCAAGTAAATCCAAAAATCCCCCCTCCACTCCAAACCTCTGTGACCTATCAAACCAACAAAGCTAAAGGACAGTGGCATATGCCTGCCACCTTTATTTCCCAACTCACATGGTGGGGTACCCATTTAAAGCTGTCACTGATTCCAGAATTACGAGCCATTTCACTGCCACATCTTACAGAATGACAGCACCTATTACAGCATTTACGTTGGGTTAAGGTAGAGTGAAGAGCACATCATTTGCAGGTAGACTTTTCAAAAGCACCTTTCCCCTAACTGCACAAGGAAGTGGCTGGAGAACTTTTGAAGTACCCCCTCCAATCTAAACAACGGCATTCCGTTGTTAATGGTATACAAGTGTCTCTCATTCACAGCTGTATATTTTGCTGATCTTCTGAAAGGAACTAGTACTATAATGTGAATTGTATTTAAGTTTTTGAAAGATGCTTTTGACTGAATAGAGGTCTTAAAAAACCTAAAGCCAAACTGTTACCACCATTCCAAAAGCACCTCAGAGGATCTCAATGGTAGGCAAAGCTATTGTAAATGGAACAAACCATAGCATACAAATGCAATAACTGACTTTGCTTAGGAGAGATAAGTTCTTAACCAACAGAAAGAGCTATAGGTCTTTGTGTATGGATGAATTTCATACATTGTACTGACACATTATCTTTAAAAAAGCAGGATGATCAAGTTACAGGTACATGAATTACAAATACAACAGAGAAACTAGGATTTCCTCTGGTATTTTAATGGATTTTCAGTACTGAAGTGAACCTAAAGAGGCACATATTGCATTTGAATTACATCTAGCAACATAACAACAAAAACATTTAAGGAATCCAAACCAACTAAATCGTTACATTCATGATTATCGGTTTGTTAAAAATCCTCCCCACCACGGTCTACCACAGTAAGCACACTCTGATTGCCAGAGGTCAGACAGCTCCTGATATGAAGCAAACATGCTTAAATAACCCTTATGCAACTCTGAACTTAGTGGAAGAACTCCTGTGGCTAGCACAAATCCCAAAATACACAAGGAGGAAACTGCCTAGGTAAGCAAGTTTTGTAATAGCATGTCTTCCTGGACAGCTTTTTGTTGTCTGAGACTGATTTCTTATACAGCCTACATCCACTAAAAGAGAAGTGTGAAGGACAAACTGTCTGTAATCATACCAGCCTATGCCTTTCTACGCTACATGCTACATCCAAGGCCTCTGGTCCTGCAAGAACATCTGTGTACACTGAACTTCTCATCATGCAAGTAAGGGCTCAAAAAGCCCTCCAGGCACAGCCTGCACAAGCGTGTCAGTCTGTAAATACGGAAGAGTGTAAGCTCAGAGCACTGTAATTAGGTATGTCACTCGGCTTTCTTTTAAAAGAAAAGGTGAACCACACAATGTGATGCAGATACTTCAGCTGCATTTCCCAACAGCACCCAAAAGTTAATGGGTAGTAATGGTGTGCTGCAAATTTGAACTAACTTCATAGTGACAGACCTTCATTTAGTAGTATGCCCTCATTTTGTTTCTTTATCTAAGACACTTTGTTGGCTTCTATCCAATGACAGACAGAAACTTGAATTTACATTTACAGCCAGATAGTGAAGTGGATGGTAAAAAAAAAAAATTTAAAAAAAAAAAATGGAGAGCAAAATTTAAAGACTTCAGTATACTCTGCAACAAAACACAGTTGAAGCAACACAGAGAAGCTTCCAGTTTAAATTATTTAAGATTTCCAAATATTAATAACACTGTCAGAGATCCTCAGAATATAAAAGCAAGTCAAGTCAGCAGAACACTTTTCAAATACAGATGCTTTTCCTGACCTACAAAGAACTCCCCATAAGTATGTGCTTTCCAGAACTGTGTGTTCCCACTTTAGTTGCACTGTTTCCAGTCCTGATGCTATTTTAAAATATTCCTGCCATGCTGAATTTTTGTGAACAGGTTTTAAAAGAAAAATATAAAACTATCTAGCAATACAATAGCATCAACTTCCAGCAAAAGTCCTCAATCCTACTTACATACCCAAGTGGAAAACCTGGAGAGCCAAGAGTTTAGAAAGGGAGAAAAGGTTTCCAGTCAGTACAGTTACTTTAGTAAATATGACACAAGTTTACTGTATTCCACAAAGGATTTCTACTTCAGGGCCATTAAACTAAAAGCTGTGATTATATATGTAACAATCTACATTTAATGTTACATATTATTTTACATTTTTTCAGGCAAATATTAAACTAGTGTACCAAAACCTGGAAAATATCAATGTTTAAGGAAATAAAATATCAAAATATGATCTTATTTTGGTTAAATTTAAAAAGGATTTGACCTACCACAATACGCTGTGCCTATGAAACTTGTGAACACATTCTAATGGGAATTTCTCACAGCAATCTGTTGTTTGTGAATCCAAGGGGCTATTTCATTTGCATGTTTGGCAGTCTCTAAAGGAAACTCGCTATTATCAAGCTCTTGTGTCAACTGCTCTAGCTGAATTTATCATATTAGCTTAAAATAATTTTTAATTGTGCTGAATAATCTACTCTGTGAGTGGTGGTAAAGAAAAAAGAAGTCCCACAGTGATTTCTGTTGCCTACTGGCAGTGGATTCTTTCTCCAGTACATATACCAATGGAATACCAAGCTAGCTGAGAGGAGAATCACACAGGTTTCTACATATCTACCCAAAGTTGCATCTGTTATTAACTCCTCTCTAAGGTGATCAAATAGGGTTTTTTCCCTTGGTTTTTTTTTTTTTTAAACAGCTTCAATTATGAGGGAAAGACTTTTACTTTTTAGACAGAGTTTGGAAGTGGTCCAAAGTCTGTCATGCTAGATCATCTTCAGTTCTGATGATGCGAAATTTCCTATCGCCCCTCTTTGTATCCTCTGGCAAAGTCTTATTTACTTAATGCACAGCCAAGGGCCGTTACAGGTACATGACTACGGGTGGCCACATTTTCATCCAATCTCAATTATTTCCTGGTGCTTTGCACCGCTCTGACAGCTGATACTTAAATTAGCCCAACAGGAAGCCTTGGAACCACCTGATTTCCTGTTGCCTTGAAGAGTTCAAGAGAAAAGGAAAATGAGAAAAGATAATTATTAGGGATAAATGAGAACAGCTTTGTGAAAACTGCCGTGTGATCTGATTGAGGAAATAAGTCAAGTCAGTACCTTTCGTAACCTTTTAATAGATCATACAGTATCTGTCTAAGCCAAATCTGTTACAGATTTCTCCAAATCCACCTTTTCTCCAATGCTGGAGGACTGCTACATTTGCTTAAGTGCACCAGGAACTCAACAACTTGCTGACATTGTAAAAAATCACTAGATCCTACAGAATCTCCAAATAAATGAGGAGAGATGGAAGATACTTTGTGATTCAGCAAAACTTAAATTTTAACAAATAGACCAGTCAACAGAAAACACGAAGGGAATGCCGTGGCAGGGACAGGAAATAACAAAAGGCAAGGCAAAGATATGAAACGAAAAAGAAGGGAGGGGACG
>JAAGNO010005908.1:0-16760 GCA_033439905.1 Ceryle rudis | reverse complement strand
AAGGGAATGCCGTGGCAGGGACAGGAAATAACAAAAGGCAAGGCAAAGATATGAAACGAAAAAGAAGGGAGGGGACGCACAGATGCAAGACACTAAAAACATCTGGAAAAGTGAAAAATTAAAGAAATTCTTCTATTTCCAAACCACTAGAGAGCAATCAACTTGTTCATGCAGAAAATAAGCATTTTATTGTCAAAGTTCCAATTATGGATCAAGATATACTTCATTGTTTGCAGAGATCCCTTAAGTCTCTAACTCTGTGCTCTTGTGACCCTGGATCAGCCTGCCTTGTGCTATCTATGTATTTATGACAGAGGATATACTGCAATGAAAGGTTGGAAAACTGTATAAAATTACCATGGGAAATTGAAAAAATTATACAGAATAAGATTCATCAAAACTCAAACTTAGTGACAAGACAATAGGGAATCAAAGTTCACCAAGCTATACAAAATTTCACATCATTTTGATTAGTCGATCTTTTCTGGCCCCCTCCAACAACAACAAATCTAACATCAAAAAGGCAAACCCGTAACACTTGGGTGATGATGACTTGTAAACTCATGTTATCAAATCCAACTGCCTCCACGTATGCTCTGAAACTGGATATGTGAAGCCTGAGGATGCCAGTGAAACAGATTTAGATCATCACATACTGAAGAAATATTAATTAAGATATACTATCTATAAAAAGTTTTTGCAATTCATCCAAGATAAGAGATGGCACTTGCAGTAAGTAGCTGCTTATAAAAGGCTTCTTACGTATGCCACATTCATAGCATTAGTACATTACCAGTAATGAGATAGATGAACACACTGGAAGTTTTAAAACTTGGCAGTCTTGATAATTTGAGTGGCTTTCCCCTGCTGAGCAGCTGAGAGTGAATCACAGCAGAGAATTAAGAATGAAAATACTTGGGATGATCATGACAACCAGAATAGCTAGAACTATAAGTCCTCTCTTGTGGCAAAGTTAACTATTAATTTAGACCTCTTAATTTTTTTCAGTCATTGTCTATCACTGATAGTCCTAACTTCCAAAAAAATGCAAAAATTAAAGAGCAATATTTTCTTTGGAAGTGGCATTAAGTCACAATTTAGAATTTAGGATTTTAAAAAGTGCTGACGCCTCAGATCCAAGTTCAGATCTTCTGCTCTGGTCATTACATTTTATAGTAATGTATGGGAAAACAAACCAAGCATCTGCCATTGATATCCTGATTTCATACAGTAAAATTAAGGACAGCAAAATGTGAGTGCTCAAGTGCTGTACAGTTTCCTATGCTTTGATGGGACACAATGAAGCATCCCCGAGATTGGCCACATACCGTTTTCAATTAAATCAGATGACATAATTATAATGAACTTATCTTGATGCAGGAAAAAAATGAATCTCTCAGGTAGCTGCAAACTTCATCATGCTTATTTATGGACCAATTTGGTATTCCATTACAATTGTAATTAATAATAAAACAAAGAATTAATCTCATCTAGTTACACAAAGTGATTTTGCTTGAAGTCGTATGTTTTCACAAATTAGGTCAGGTGATGTCTTAGGCTCATACCAGCTTAGGCACTTTGGCATTTCACAGAATGTACGTCATTCGGCCCCAAGGTGCAGACCTTACCTGATTCAATCACCTGCTGTTTCTATACCTACAGCCACTTTCTCTTCAGCAAATGCACCAGTTTCCTACCATCAGAACTTCTTAAAATAGCAGTTCATCAGATTCAACTAAAGCTAAATCTGCACGCTGGAACACATGCATTCAAATCTATTTTAAATGCCGCAAATCTCTTTAAATAGAACTTTATTTTTGATAGAGCCCAGCTGTAATTTGTTTCTACATAAAAGGTTTTATTTTTTTACCCTCCTAACACTATTAATGTTTCTGTTTCTCTAGAGACTATATGGATTAGACTAAATGGAAAGTTGCCATGACAACGCCATCGTTATTTTAGGTATTAGAAATTCATGCCAAGTTAAACAAAGGGCACACATGGTCAAGAACAAGGGTTTTGTAACTGTTCTGACAGACAACAATAAAACCCAATGTAATTTTTAAAATTTTAGAACAGAATAGTTAAGCCTTATGCCTAAAACTGGATTGAAAATGAAAATTAATTACAGTAACAGTAGAGCATCCTTATCTCTCTGTTCTGATGATAACATCTGACATTTGTCCAAGGGTGCAAGAGAAGACAGTTTGAACAGAGTCACTTTTTCAGTGTGCCCAAAAGACTGAGGACCACACTCTACTTTCAGAAGTTGAAAGTTGAAAGGCTAAATCACTGGAGGAGAGAGAAGAGGGGCAGCTCTTCCCAACTTTTAAGTGCCTCTGTCAAGGCTTGAAAGCCAACAGGCTACAGGATAGCAACTTTCACATCCTTCCTTATTGAAGTGCTCTGGAAAAATCTATACACATTACACAGTGACTTAAAGCACTGACACTTTGTTATTCAAAGAACAATTCAAGCACAAATCTTAAAAACAAAGATTTAGAAGCTTAGGTGTAGCTCACTGATCCTCAAAAGTAGTTAGATACTCCACCTGATTACAATTCAATTCCTAAGTCGCTTAGACACTTCTGTAAGTGTGGCTCAAAACGCTTATAGAGGCTTTTTCTTTGCATATAGTGCATTTTTGCATGAAGTGAAAGACATCCCTGCCCACAGCAGGAGTGTTCAACTAGGTCACCTTTAAAGGTTCCTTCCAACACAAACTATTCCATGAGTATATGATTTTGTGTATTTTGTAATTTAAAAAGTTCTAAAATAGAAGAGCAAGTCCAAAATTGTCTGAAGTGTGTTAAAAAAAAAAAAAAAAGAGCACCTGAGCACAACTGCCTAAGCTTTCAGTAAATAAGTGAAAGAATTAGAGAACCACGTGGTCTGATCAGTTAAATTCTAAAAGCTTGGAATTTTGTTGAAATTCTCCTCAGCAAGTTCCAAAGCAGGGCATGTTTTTAGTTGGTCCCTACACATAGAGATAGTCAGCTTCAGGTTCATAAAACTGAAAGCTGTTTGAGCTTCTCTCCAAGACAATGGTGAATGTTCTTTAGAACAGAAACACACTGTACCTAACCATCCTATAAAAATAAACACTTCCAAATAAAACCTAAAAGCATTACTGACTAGCACATTGTGTATTTATGTTATTGAAAAAGGGTACCTACCTTGACTCTGATAATAGACTTACGATGATAAAAGCAGCAAAGTGCCGCAATCAGCATTTGAAAAACATTATAATTCTTCGGCATTTTCAGTTCTGCTCTTTGTGGTTCCTCAAGACTGAAGATAAACAGTCACCATTAACAGTTTTCAGAGGTTTAGTAAGCTCCTTAGTAGTATCTCTGCCAGTGAGAGCAGCTACACCCCCCTACCCGCATATCAGTCCGGGACACTTTCCACAGCTGAGGCTGATACTATCGATTCAGCGGCCACTGGCACGCTTGCTTCCAGCATGCCATATAGAGAGTGCCAGAATCCTCATGTGATCTGTTTCACTCACCAGTGAAATCCTAGCTCTATCTTGGTATCCCCTGGCTCAGAGATGTATTTAAGCCACCAGCGCAAGGCAAACTTCTCTTCTTGATGAGATAAAATACCTAACTGTCTCCCTGTGCTCCACCTAAATCATGCCACATCTCTATCTGCATCATCAATAATATACACATAAAACACACAAAAGAAAAAAAAAAAAGAGGAAAAGCAATTGAGTACTGTAATTGAGTACTGTTTGACAACTGTTACTCTTCATACTCAGATAAGAATTAGATCCTTAGAGCTTAGGTAACCAAGGAAAATGTTAAATGTGTTTATTTTTAATTAGGAAACTTGTGTCAAGCAGTCCTTGGAAAAAATAGCAAGGAACACTGCCAGCACAGTCTGTATTAGTGGTGCAACCAAGGTACCTTTAGTATTTACAAGCTATCAGTGGAGAGCTTTACCTTGGTCATAGTCCCAAGGGATTGTGCTAACTGCTAGAGAAAGAAAGAACTGAATTCATGCACACCTCTGATTTCACAAAGTAAAAATAAACAATAAAACAAAATAAAAAGCAGCATTTTTATTTATGTCCATGATTCTATTCTCTTGGACAGCACAGTCCATAGCCTACTGACCAGTAAACAACTCATCAGCAAAAAATCTGTCCTACATAGCTCAAGGCCCTCTCAAGAACAAAGGCAAAAAGGCAAATAACTTGGCTAGTTATAGCTGGTGGAGATAAGACCTCACCTCCAGAGCAGCCCAATTAACAGACTTGGAGAAATGAAACAAAATGCACTGGATTGAGGGGTACAAGAAAGTCTTTAACAATTAAAAAGCGAAGCTTTGAAGAGAGTGATTTATAACTTGGACAGTTACCAAAAATTGTCCAGAAGTCACAGATTAGGAACAATTTAGTTCCATGGAGCGGTTAAAGGACTTGTCTTTTTCATCAGCAATAAATATATTCCATAATTAGAAGGACACATATATTAAATGCTTATTGATGTCCTCAGGTACTACTCACAAGGCAATACTTCTCACCTAATAACAGAGTACTTCCTTCTCACATTGACTGAACAATCTGAAGTGCCTTCAGTGCCTGCATCAAGCAATTGGACTTTGGGACATAAACCAAGCAGCAGCACTGAGCAAAGAAAAGACATAAAATAGGCACTTCCTTTCAAGGCAAGTGGGATGGAAATCCTATCCAAAAAGAAAAGGAAACCTCAGTCTTGATAACAAAGAAAAGGAGGTGTGATGTCTAAAGTTCTCTTACCTGTTTTACCACCTAAGGTTTGCAGGTATCTAGCACCAAGCTAAGCACTAAACCCAGACTCTTCATAAAGCTAGTCAGACTACTTGGCCCTGTGTAGATGTCATGCCAGTGGCTCTTTTGAGAAAAATGAAAACTCTGTAGGAATAAAAGATCAGAGCATTAAATGGACTGAGTCACCCTGGCAAGAAAAAAAGATTGAAGATTGTCTCAGAAAAGAATATAATGACTTTCAAGATGGAGTCCTGCTATAGCTGGGGAAAGGAAACGCCTCTCCAGGTAGTTTATGACAAACTTAGGACAACGAGTGAGTAGATAAAAGATTAAGAATGTAAAAGTAACCTCCTTTTCTCTCTACTCTAAGCTGCAGCATATTTTAATTTACTCTTAAGTTCTTTTTCCACTTCAAGGAAATCTGGCTACTTTAACAACTAGCCAGAGAAAAGATACCCTGCAGATCTCCAAATGTAAAAGCCTCAACTGTGACTTCTTGTCTGGAGTTTTTTGGTACTGTGGGAGGACATCTCATCGAGGACTGTATTTTTGAAGAATCTTCACCAAGATGTTCTTACAACACCCTAATCCAATTTACAGAAATGGGGGGAACGACAAAAAGGAAAATTAAATTCAAGAATGCATCAGTCAAGGCATTTCTGCTTTATAATGGTGACAACAAAGTACTCGTATCACTGAACAATACACTAAGGTTTCATTTGGAACACCATGAACATAAACTATCAAAGCAAATAACTCAAAACTACAGCAGGTGACAAGGGCTATTATGATGTCCGATCTATTCTGGCAGTGAAAAACAATTGGTTTAGCAATGTAAAATAAGGTGGGCCACCTTTGCTCTAGAAAGAAATACAAGTAAGTTCCAAAAAGGAGAGGAGTTCTTGATGGGGAAGGAGAGAAAAAAAAAAAAAAAAAAAGACAAGAAGTATTATGATCTAGCAACAAGTAAACCTACACTAGAATTTAGACAACAGTCCTTAATCATCACCAAGAATAAAAAAATCCAGTTTTCAAAAAAATGGGAGTCTTGCAGTGGCAGTTCTAACGCAGTTCAAGATGAAGTACTTTATAAAATACCAAAACCCAAGTTCCCACAGCAGCACGATATGGTACATGTGCCAACAGAGAAGATGCAGTATCATTTATGTACTCATGTTTTCCTCTTTATCAAGTTACAGATTGCAAATGCAACCATTATTGTAGTTCACTAGCTAGCATACACACATTTCCCCAGGCCTCAATAACTTTAGCTCTACATTCATGTCTGGCAGAAAGATATAGTAGTTGTGCAACTTCTTGTATGACGTGTTTATCCAGGGATACTTAACTGGTGTTGTCCTATTTGTCTACTTTGAATGATATAATTCTCAATAGGATTCCTTCCTCCCCAAAAAGGTAGTAAAAACACAAGAAAGGCAAAGAAGGAAATTTTTGCATATGAATCATCTTCTCAAACCTTTTCAATAGGACCTAGATTCCCTCTATGGTCTTTTCCCTCCCGAGAGGATAGGGACAAAATGGGTATATCTTCAACAGATTCCCCGGATTGTAGGCACAATCCACCCCCTTCACTGAGAACAGAGCAACTCAAGCTGGAAAGTAAATTTAGCCTAATATGTATTCAATGTGGGCACATCTATTTTTAATTGAAAGGCTTGTTACTAAGTTGCAGTGAAAGAAGTTTGTTATATCCACAGCTCAACATGACCAGCAGGGCATAAATTACAAATGGTAATTGCCAGTTCCTTATGTCCTGTCTGCAATGGAGTAAAGAATCAAAACCTATGTATGCTGTGAGAATGCAAGAAATAAGGAACCTTAAAAAATAATACTCTACAATTTCATACCGCAGCTGCTGATACTTTTTATCAACAGTATAACTGGTAGGAAAGCGTCTGATTTATTTAGACAGTGAATCTAATTATTTTAATCAAAAATAATGGGATTTTTGTTTCTATTAAAGGTTAAGATGACCTTTGCATATATAGTTCAAGGAATGGATGACACATTCTTATGAGTCTGAACCAGAACTTTTGCATGGGTAATAGTATGATAGTTCATGCACTGCTGGCTATCATGGAGCTGTTTTCAGGTCAGGATGTTTGAGAAGAGCCTTCAGGCTGCTCCTAATTACACTTCACAGATAGATAAGATTTACATTTGTAAATACTGACTCAGAGAAACAAAGGATGGTTTAGCCACATATTCACTCTCCTGTCACTTTTTGCTGCTACTTTAGGTTCTTAGACTCTGCACATGAGAAATAAGCCATCTGTTTCCTGCACCTTAGAAATATCAAAATCTTTCTGCCAAGTCAACGTATTGATGCTCTCCAGCATCAACAGATCAACCATCAACTTCACTTACTTGTTTTCAAAGATTCTTGCCAAGAATCTTGAAATACCTGATTATCTCTTCATCACTTTCTAAGGATGTTTGGATAGAGTGGTTTTGATAACTAAGTTTATTAAAAAAGGATTTCTAAGTTCATAGGATTCAAGGCCACATGAGTTTAAGGACACTTGATCATATATTCTGTGTTGAGTTCCCAATAGCCCATCAGGAAGAGAGATTAAGTTGTCTCTGCTGACCCCATCTGTGTTATTTCAAAGCCTCTAGAGTTATTTAGGGTGTTTTCATGGTTTGGCTTAAATTCCATTTACCCAGCACTGTATATTGGGACTGTTCCCCTGACACATGTAAACTATATCCAACTCCACTCACAGCACATTGCATATGTAAGATTTTGAAGCCTTCACACTGCATAGTGTGAACCTGCTCTGGGGGAATTCTCTTAGGCTGCTTTAATTGAACAGGCTAAACAAGATAGAATATAGGGATAATTTATCTAGGGGTGTTTGGTTTATTTTTATCTCATCAATGGAAAAAAAAATATTTGGCTTCAAAGTTGAAATGGTTTGAGTAATGCAACCAAACTCCATTAAAATATAAACACTCAAAAACTCACAAGCAGTCTGAAGTTATCAAGATAGTCTGCAGATCTACAAGAACCTATTTTGAACCAAATAACCACTCATGTTCATGGAAAAGTGCTTATAATTCACACAGAATTATGATTTGTGATTCTGTATTACAGAGAATTATTTCAGACTAAATTAGATGAGGGAATTGGTGACTTGCCACTTCTGCTTTGTACTACACCAACAAATCATTTAAGCATTTAAATTAGCCTCACAATAGTCAGTGAAATACATGTAATGCTTTAGATTTCTCTCCACTGAATGGAAGTAAACAATCCAGGCAGAAAGGCAGCTGTAAACGAAAGAGGGCATGGTGTACCGTACAAAGGTCAACAAGATAAATCTGATTCGATACAGCACATAGCCAATCCAGAGCATGCTGCTCACTGTCACTGGACTGACGACGTCATATGGAATACAGATAGGTCCTGATTACACAGTGCATATGCACAGACTAACAATGGTTGTGAGTGCCTATAAAATGGCACCTATAAGGTTGTAGTAAAAGTATAATATGAATAAAATTTGAAAGAAAAAACCCAAAGAAAATCATAGCATTTATATCTTCAGATTGAAACATGCTTTATTCAATACATAAGACTTTTCTCTATATTTATTTGTTCTTTGTAATATAAGAAAAAGTCAGGAAACAGAGAACAACAACTGATAAATAATTTGTCCATGCAAACATCATCTTCATAATGCCCACAACTATTTAGTCTTAGTACTTAGTCCTTCAGACACGACTCGTCATCGCTAATGTGTGAGGTGCCTCCAAATACAGGCAGTGCCCAACTATTTCCACATAAACACCTTTTAAAGTATAGAATAAGTAGAAGAAAGGGGATGACAACACTGTCACAAGTGTTGCTTACTTTTAGCTGTTCCTAACTCAACTATCGACAGGTGCATAAAGTCCCACCACCCAGTCTGTGTCCTACCATTCCCATGTTGATTCTTAATAGAACTGACTCTCTCATGTTCTCTGCTATAACCTCGTTCCTGCAGGCTGTTGTCAGTGCAGCTTCTGATAATAAATCAGTAGATAGATCTGCAAATGTTATTACACTTGTTTGCATTGCACAGGTGTGGTATGGGTGAGGTCGGCATAATTTCTTCCTCCTTTCTATTGCAGTTCTGTGAGGCAAAGTCAGAAATACGCTGCGGTTGTACAGGAATAGCGAGAAAACAGAATTTGCATCCATTAAGTTTTCAATGCTGCTTGAATAAATCTCTTTGAAAATCTGACTCATACAAAAACCCAGATTGGCAGCTACAAGAAATAGGCGCCCAACCTGCTTATAAGCTTCCTACTAGGTCCTAATTTGCACTTTAAGACATCCAAATACCTTTGAAAAGTTTGACCTTTTAAAACTAAAACATACAAACTTTAAAGTCATCTGGCAATAGGCCTGATTTTCCTACTATCCATTTTCCTATTAAGAAGCTACCAGCAAGTTTTATTAATCCTACCAAAAACCAGTATACATATTCTTGAGCTCCATCTACCGTCTTTCAACCCATGTACAAACATAAAGCAATTTTTTAGTGTTTGCCTGAGACTGACACAAATTCCAAATATAATTCAAAGATAAACAATTATGTTACTTCACCAGGGTAAGGAGACACATTTCAAAACTAGCTATTTATCTAGAACTTCTGAATACCCTAAAATACTCCCCTTTTACACAAAGGGAGATTTTGGATATGTAGCACTTGAAAATAAAACTCACAAGTCACTCAGGCTCTGTCAAAACTCCATTTTTTTCAGAAGTCTTTAACAGCATGTATGAGTTTGAAGAGGCCTGTCTTCTCCCACATTTTTGCACAATACACTTTGATGAAGCAAAAGCAGCAAGCTCACCTCAACTCGTAAACCTCCCTTTCAACATTTTACTAACAGAAGGATTTGAGGGCATGGACTCAAACGACCTCTGGATATTCAAGACAGCCAACGTAACATTACACTCTCTCATTTGAGTAGGTGCTTAGCTCCTAATAGTATCCGACACACCAAAACCCCAGTCACACCTGCTCCTTTAACAGCACACATTAATAGATGGCATCCCAACTGAAATGTACTAATGCTCCTTCTGCTACCCTCTCCACAGGCCAAAATGTATCTAAACAGCGTATCTTCAGAAAGCGGCAAGATGTACAAACACACAGGATGTCTCACTCTAATAATTATCTATGAACACAGCTCCAAGAGACTAAGAGCTTCACCTCCACAGGCTTTATCAGTATAAGTACCTGAAATGCTTATTAATATTCTGCCTTCCACAAGCTATATACTGACTCCCCCTTGTGGTTCATATGCTTATATACATTTAAAAATCAACCAGTAAGGTGTGGGGAGTTAAATGAAGCAGTTAAATATAAATATTTGTATGGCCCCATTAGTTTTTGTTATTAGTGCATCTTGAAAACTATGAAAAGGATTCAACAACATCAGTAACTATCAACTGTAAGGCACAGTTGCCGTGGAACAACAGTGAAAGCCCCAAATGAATAGAAAAGTATTCCATGGAAGAGACACAGCTCAGCAACAGTTACGAAAAGATCAACACCAAGGATGGTAGACTGTAGTCCGATCTCTGCTGTTATTAACAGTTTAAGTATCTCACATGAAAAGGAGTAAAATTCTGCATGGCAATCGTACCTTTTATATATGCACACCTACTCATCTATGTATATAAAAGCCTGGTGTAAGCTGTAAGATTTCCACCTGATGCCATCACACTGACAGAAAGAGATCTTTTTCTTTTTGGGTCAGTTGAAACAAGTATTCGCACAGAAACTGAAACTCACTTCACAGCTAGATGAAGTTTTAGGCACTTTACTGCTTAGTCTCCACGCAAATCTTCAGGTTGTTTTCGTTATGCATGGAGTGGCTATTACCTCGACAAGTAAAATGTTCACTACAGATGAGGTAGAAAAAGAAAAAATTAGGCACGGCAATATTATAATTCAGCACCTTTCTTTCTTCCTCACAGATACCACGTTGTGGGAAACGGCATGGTTTTTTCTGGCAAATGAGGCAATACAGTGCCTACTGCAATACAATGGGCTGGGTCCAGGATTACACCTTGGCTTAATTCAGTACAAGAAAACACTGCTTCTCAGAAATCATCAGTCACTTCAAGCATCACAATACCTGACAGAAGATACAATAACCCTGTGTGCAACAAAAAATGATCACAAATCAAGGTGAACCAGACAATGTCTTGAAACTAAACCCCACTTTTTCTCCTTTCCTTGAAACATAAATACATGTCACCATTTGCTAGTATTTCCTTTCACTGACGCTCATTTTGACTTAGGGATGTTACCAATAGCAGCATAAAACTGTCAGCACCTGAGAGCCACAGGCATTAGTATTTTGGAGAAAAAGGATAATTAATTTAAATCCAAGTTTCACAAAATCACTACAGACACAGTAAGAATATTTTTTGTACCTCAAAACTTCTATCCTGTGTTTCAGATTCAGACCTTTCCAGATTATGTTTTTCACCTCTGAAGAAGGCTTAATAGTAGTTACTGATCATTTAATAAAGATACTGAAAAGATCAACTAAGTAACTACTGCCACTAGTATTACTACTGGTGCTAAGGAAATTAGTGAAAGGTAATTTTAGAGATAGCTTTTAACTCAAAACTCAGTGCAATTTCAGTGCATGCTTTTGATGATTCCAGGTCAGACGCAATTTAAGAGTTAATGAGGACTAATACAAGAAATAAAATACAGACATTACCTGGATCAAATTCATGAGAGGTCAGATGTGAGATTAACCCTTAGCATGCAAGTAAGAAAGAATGTATGCATACCAAAGCATACTCAGCATTACAGTTCCATTAGCAAAATACCCTAAACTCTATTTTAGCATCAGAAGAATGAAATGCAAGAGCCATTGCTAAAAGAACCACAATAAAGGACAGAATCATTAGAAGGCCACTATCCACTTGACTGAATCCATATGAGGATTATCATTCATGAATTAAAAAAATCTCCTCACAGGATGCTAATGAAAACAAACCACAAAACCCCACAAATCACCCCCACACACAACAAAAAAATAACACAACCCAACCAACCACTGAAAAACAAACAAACAAAAAAACCAACCAACCCACAACCCCCCCAGTCAGGTCATTCAGGAACTGGGGGCTGGGAAAGAACAAAAGGCCCCAAACAGCAACAGGCTAACTTGGGAATCTCTCTACTAGGAAAATATAAACTAGGACAGTAGACTGAAAAGTGCATTGTCCTGCAGAGCTGTAGAATCATACTTCCTGCAAACACCAGCCTAGATTTTATTCATCACTTTGCACCCAAGAGATTGCAGAACTGCTGACTCACATCTTTTCAGAGACTAGCCTGTTGGTCGAACAAAATTCATCATGAGAAAATACTGAAACTTGGGTATTAGATTCCAGCACTAATTATGGGCAACTGCATTCCATCAAAGAAAACAAGTTTTCATTAACTTCAAATAAATAGGGCAATATTTACATAATGGTTTTAGGAGAATTAACTGCTTGAGAGCTGCTGAATTTTACTACATATGTAACTAAAGTCTACCTTGACATTTTCCTGGGCTGATGAAAGATTTTAGGAATAATATTGTACACACTTAAATAGTTGCCCCTTCTAAGCAGAGAAAGGGCGCACGTTGTGAGAAATAAGCCTGGTACAAGCATGAGGGAAAAAAAAATCTACTACCCCACACTTCACTACTATCAGAACAGGATTAAAAAGTACAAGACAAGATGATTTGTTCAACTTACAGTCAAACAAACAGTCAAAACTGATCCCACTATAAAATTAAATCAAGGTAACAAAAAGAAGACAGATTGACAGGAAAAAAAATAACGCAAAAAAGATGGTTTACATCACATTCTAGGAAAAACTTTTCCACAGTAACAAATAAAAAAACATTACAGTAATCTAATTTGGGAGGTAGAACAAATCATCTTAGGTGACTACAAGATGTCTTTTGCTGGAGGTTTTCAGCAAATCAGAACATCTATTCTATAATCTCAGTGATACCCTGGCAAATTTCTCAAGTTCCCTCTAAGACCTACTTCTATAACTTAATGGCAAGGGGGTGTGTGGAAATCTTTTCCCCTATTCTGTGCCTCTGAAGAAAAAAACCAACAAACTTCGAACAGTCAGGCTACTGACTTTTTACTAGTATGAAAGTCACAATGAAATTATTATGAAAAATATTATTTTAATAGCCATGAGTCGATTAAAAAAAATATAGTGACAGTGTTTTTCTTCCAGCAGAGGGCAGCGTATAACTAGCAACGGCCCATTCAGCATGAAACCTGAAAGTTTTCGTTGAGAGATAGACAAGTACATCTATTTAACATTAGATTAGCTCTAGCAGGTTCTTGTCTTTCTGGATTATACAGCTTGTAAGCAAGAGGCAACCGCTCTGGAGTGATGTTTGTGGATCCTCAGTTCCTACTCAATAGAGAAACATGGAAAAAAAGGTAAGTATCTCTGAAACATCACTGACACCAGTAAGGACCTTTGAGCTGAATGACAAATCCATAGTGACAAAAAAAGATGCATAAAGTCAAAGTCAGACGTATAGACATACTCCTTTTCTCCTCGACGAGGTACATTCCATCTAATAATTCTGCCATCTGTGACAGTGTCGCCCTTCGGCAGTTAAAAAAAATAAAAAATTACAGCTACAGATTCAAAAAGAACCTCCTGATCATTTGGTGCCTTAGTGTCAGGCACTTCTCCAGGCTCAGACACTTAATGTATAATGCTGTCAAACAATGCAGAAACCAAACAAAACTTCGTGCTTTCAAGTCACAACTTGCATCTCAACAGGCAAGTCTCCACTGGAAAGGGATACACAACAGCTCATGAACACGTATACACTGTAGTTGACAACTTTTCCAGTGGGGTGGGGATTTTGTTAATGTATTTCCACATCTAAAAAAGGTTCCTTGCTATGAAATTTCAATGTGATGAGGAAGAATTCTTTGCTAAACTGTGACTACCTGTCATGCTGACACCGACAGTTTTTCTAAACTTTCCTAAACATACATACAGACTTTGCTTTTGACAGTATTCATATTTTATCTTCTTGGCACAGCCATTAGAATGATGAGAGTCAAACACACATGCATGTATCTGAGTACCAACCACAATTTTGTGAATTTGTGCAATTAACTAAACAAACTGTGTGCATCAATAAACTTCATCATCTGAGCAAAGTTCCCTGAAGTTAAACCCATACAATATTGTCCTGTCTTGCAACACTATGGATAATGACCAACACACTGGAACATCATCAAAATTTTATTTTCAGTTTCACTCATGAAAGCTGCCACGAATGAAAATAATTTCTATGACAGTTTGCTTTCTAACAAAATCAACAGGGAAAAAATGCACACTATGAGGCTGAGACGAACAAGAATCCTTCAGCAGAACTTCACAAGGGAATAATGTTTTTCTGCAGCTGTAACTTCCTTAGACCAGTGGCAGTTTTTTCAAGCCTGAGTTTAAATATAAACTTCCCTCATGACCATACTGAGCAGACAAGCAGTCACAAATTTTGTCATTTTTCCGCTAACGGATTAAACTACAACTCCAAAACCTCAGGCCATAGTAATACTTATCAACTCATCTCTGGTAAGTATTTCTGTAATTATTAGCACTATTTCCACTGGAAATGCTCAAAAGGTTTCCATGAAAGGAGGAAATAAATCTGTTTTTCTTTATTCTTTCCACCCTGATACAGCCTTAATGATTACAGTGTTCTATTAAAAGATCCTAAAGTATTTATAGTGAATAGGAATGGGACAGAAAGCTATCTTTAGTTCACATGAATTTGATCAAAATGACTCACAGTAAGTTCTCTGACTCAAATCTGCCAGCACTTGATCCTTTCTCCCCTGCAGGAGACTGTTCTGTGGATGTGCAGACTCAGGGTGTGGGAAGAACCTGCAGAGACTACCAATGGATCTATTATTTGGCTCATAAAACTTGTAAAAATCTCACGGAATGTACAACGTGCTATTGTGTCTGTAAATCTCTTTCATGACTTGGTTAGCAGCCTGACTCAAAGCAGTCTGGCCTGTTTTCTCTTCCACCATAAAAGGGTTTTTTGAAAGAGCCATTTAACTGTGACCATGGTTTCAGCAACACTGTGAAGACAAAGGAAGGGTTGAGGCCATATGAACACTTCAGTATTCAGACTCCAGCCAATCAGTATTTTTTTTCCTTAGAACTTGTTTTTGCATAATTAGCTGTCTTTATATACTTAATTACCTAATACATCAATATTCAAGATGTAGGAAACTGCCAATTGTGAGCTGTAATTTAGACTGAAGTATTAGAAACTATAGCAAACCTGTAGAGAACATTCTCTACAAAAAAAAGCCTTCAGAGGATTAGTTTTATGATCACTGCTTTCTGTCTTGTATCTTAAGCAGAATAAAACAGGAGAAAACCCAAGTTATTCTGCCTTTCCTGTCCAGAGTATTTCTAAATACAAGTAATTATTTACATTACTTTCAGTCATCAGATTTTAGCAAGCAGAAGTTTATATAAAAAGCAAATCAATACACTCAGCTTGTAAGTTTAGCTCAGTCTCTCTGCCCTATACATCAACACCTGCTTGTAGTCAGTACTGCCACAATAGCATTATGATATTCTTTTCACTGTGAAACAGAGCACACTGAATATAAAAAAATAACTGTGTTACTTTTCCTTAAATCTGAATTAATTGTCTCCATTCTATTTACAATAGAGTCGAGTTCTGAAGAGATGTCAATCATTCCCCAGCAGAAGCACATTCTAAACAAGTATTAATTATCTTTCTTATGGGGTGACTCTTTGTTCCCTAAGGGGTGGTGATCTGGGAGCACAGTATGGGCAACACACCAACACTGGGCAGTCCCACAGCAAGCTGAGCAGGGTGATGACACAATCAAGTCCTAGCATAGTCCAGTGAACGTCAGGCAAGACAGGGCAACAGATCAGGTCCAAGGTCTATCCAGGGCTTCCCACAAAGCACCTCAGGAACAGGGCTAGGGGCAAGCACACCTAAGACAGCTCAGGCAGGGCCTGAAGGCTCCAGTTTGAGTTTAAATGGAGTTCTTGCTCAGTGGGTGTGGGCGGAGGTCCTAAGTAAGGCTCCTCTGGACACTTACAGCCAACTAGTGTCCTCAGGGCACCTGATGTAGTTTACTTTGCTCAGGACTGTAACTCTTGGGTAGAAACACCAGCAGCCAGACTACATACACTAATATAACTTAAATTTGGACCGTGTACTACTTTCAAAATAATGCAATTTTTTTTACAAGGCAAATTAATCCAAAGTCTCTCTTCTCTTTACTGTCTGAACATCAAGATAAAAGAAACAAGAATCAGCATAAAGACTTGGTGTACAATTAGCTTGTTCTAGTGCTAGTTTTGATGTATACTTGGTACATCGTACATGCTTTTGCTCAGGTTTATATGTGCTTTCAGTCAGTCAATCAACCCTTCTCTACCCAGAGACAATACCAACTATATTTTCCAGTGCATCAGAAATATGAATCTGTCTTTCAGGATTTTGGTACCCTGAATCAGCAAAAGAGGATTCCCAAAAATGCTTTTGTTGTTTTCTCCCTCTTCTCTTACTATGCTTTCTTTTCACCGCTTAAGCAGCACCTGTCAAAGCCTACCCAACTAGCACCAACTCTGCTTGCTCAAACTAAACATGCACACATTATATATCAAATAGGCTTGTGCAAATGGCAATGTTGGTACAAGCATAGCAAGATGCTACAGAAATCTGCTCTTTCAGCTTTATAACTAGAGTAGGTTACTGTCCTGCAGTTGATACCCGACCTAAAACTGCCATTATAATTTATAAATAAATAATTCTAACCAAATAATTATTTACAATAATAATTAATGAGGAAACTGTCCTTTGTGTGTTTGTGGAAAAAAAAGACACCACAAAACCAAAAAATAATAATAAAAAA
>JAAGNO010005907.1:4121-50846 GCA_033439905.1 Ceryle rudis | reverse complement strand
GATTTCACCATTGCTTTGATTTACTGTCTGGCAAGGTCAGTGAAGTATTTAAATGTGATTATTTAATGATCTATTAGTTCACTACTGTGTTTCTGTAATTTTAATAAAAAATTTTGTAAGTTTAACTTTGTAAACCGAATTACTTTTCTCAGGATTGTTCTAAATCCTCAGTTTTTGAAACCTAAAGTTATGGATGCTGGGGCTTTACAGCAACCTTATTAAGGGCATATTTCAGTCTTTAAGTGAAGTAAAAGTTCTCTAATACCTCTTTACATCAAAAGAATGTCTTTGTCCCAGTAAAATTTTAAGATTAACATTCTTCTGTTGTTCTAAGATGTCTGTAAGATATGTTGTTGTAATATATACAGTGTGTATTTCCTTTCTGATCTCACATATATGTAAAATACATTTTATTTTTGTATAACCTTATATATGTCATGAAAATAAGTGGAAGTGTAGTTATTTTAAGTAAAATATTTTACTGTCTTCAGACAGAAGAAAAATTGTAAAACTGAATAAGGTTGACCCATTCAATGTTACTAAATAAGATATGTAAATATAAATCAGAGTAACTAGTAATCATATTCTATACCAGTTGTTTACTAATATGTGAAGTCATATCAACTTTGAAAAGGGAACATGAAAAAAACCCCTTTATTAGTATATAGTATTGCTTCATTTTCAAAAAATGCTCAAGGTAATAATAGATAAACTAACTCAACTGTTGTAGCAGGTTAACACATACCAAGTTAGAAAATAATTTGATCCAACTTAACATTATCTGTTTTAAAGTATAGTCTAAGTTCCGTAATATCATGTAGGTTATAAACCTCTTTGTAAGGATTCCTTGCATGAGACTGGAGTTTTAGGCAAATTTTAGCAGAATTGTTACCACCTATTCAAAACATTTTTGTATGCCTTGATAGATGAATAACTTTTTCTTTTCTAAAAGGAAGTAGATATATTTCTTCTGCACTGACCCCATGGTTTTCAGAATTTCTGCAAACGTCCATTAAATTGCAAATGTTTACTTGAATTAGGATAGAATGATTGAAAAAAAAAAAAACCAAAACCCTAAAAATTTATTATATCTAAGGGATTCCTGAGCTGAAGAACATACGGTTTTATTCAGAGATATTGATGATATACTGAGATGCTTTTATAATTAATGAACCTTTTGAATCTATTGTAATTTTTTTCAAAGTGATGGCATGTTTTTAAGGAGGAATTAGAAACAATACACTAAGCTGGTATCCAGAAGCTAATCTAATCATCCATTTGACAGTAAATAAAGGCAATTGATAATTTCTGGCCATTCCAGTAGCAGTAAATCAAAGATTAGTACTACTACATGGACTAAGCAGTTTGCAGTGCTGCTTTTAGTTTTGTTTTAGGAGCTGTAGATCTAGTATACAATCAAAGGAATATCTAACTGTATACCTTAGTCAGGATTTGAGTGAGAACAGAACTAATTCTGTTCAGTGATTTTTCTTTTCAGCTCAGTTTTTCTAACTGCACTGTCTGAAGTTTTCACAGGCAGTGTCTGCTGCTAGCAGTGGTAACACCCCATGTTTAGAGTTACTACCATGGATTGGTGTGCAGACCAAGGCCACTGTTGGATCTTGCCTACCACATTGCAGGATGCAGAAAGTGAAAGGCTGCACCTGTAGGGAAGAGCAGACTGGACAGGTGACCCCAAACTGACCAGCAAGGGATTCGATCCTATATACATCATATTCAGTATAAAGCTGAGGGATCACGAGGGTCTTGACCTTCTCTTTGCCCTCTTGGTCCACTTTGCTAACTTTGCTTGTCTTAGCTTGGGTCCTCTTCCAGTTTCTTTCTCAGAGCATCCGAGGAGGACTCTGTCCGTTCTGCCTTTGATCCCACTCAGTGTGTTCCTGAATCTGGTACCAGAATCCAGCTCTGAACACAGTTTCAGTCTGCTATGGGGCCCAGTTTGGGAATCCCCTGGTGCCTGCTCCACAGCATCAGTGGTGATGGTGATGTAAGTACCATTGGGGGGGTTGGGTTCAATACTGGTTTTGTATATATTTGTATATATCCCATTTTTATTATTATTATTTTCATTTTCATTAAAGCTGTTCTAGTTTCTTTCTCTAATTGCTAAGTCTTTCTCCTTTATTCCCATTCTCTTTCCCTTTGGGGAGGGAGGGGTGTTAAAAGAGTGTCTGTTATAGGTCTAAGGGGCTGCCGTGACTTCTAAACCATGACAACTTTCTAAATAGAGAAAAACAGTATAAGCTACAATGATTTAAATGGAATGGAGGAGGTTTTTTTTTTTTTTTTGAAGTGCGTACAAGACCAGTTAAATACTGATGCCAAATCTGATTAGTTGTCCTGCTTAGATCCCTAGCAAAAAGTGAAATGTTTCATTATACTGAAACCATACGAGAAACAAAAGTGTCATGGGTATTTAACCGCATACAGATAATGCTCGTCATTTTTGCCACCCTTGAAATGAAGTACAGACAGTTTTCAAGATCTAATAAGATCTGACATATTAATTACAGGGTTGTTTTTGTTTTCCAGTTTTAATTTCAGGGCAATTGTGGTTCAAGCATAGATTTAACTAAGAACACTCTTTTGGCAGATACTATTGCTTCTGGCACATCACTGTAATAAAACTAGATCTTAATGAAACAGGAGACAACTTGAGCAGCAGCTCTCCACTTGATTTAGAGATGGTTTGAAAGTAAATGCAATGAAACTAGTTTTACTAAGGAAATGTTGGGAACTTACCCATTTCTATTATCCTATGATTTTAACTCTCTTTCTATGGCACTAGTGCTTTCCTTGATGTGCTACAGTGGTGCTGATTCTATGTAATTCCTTCCATGCTGGAAAAATATGGAACACTTCTTACTGGTACACTGAGGTATATGACAAACCTTTATAGTGATGGTTACATGATTTAAAGCATATTGGAAAAGAATAAACTACCACCATTACATGACCCAGAGTGAAAACTTAATGTAGCACAACTCAGAGGAAGAGATTGGGCCTCTTTCATTAACATCGAAATTGTGTCTATCATTGGCTAAGGTTCACTTTTTTAAAAAATAAAATAAAGGTCCTGACCACAATGAAACCAACAGACCAGAGGTACCTCCCTACAAGTAGTTCCAAATCCACTTCTAATAAGCTTTAGTTTTAAAGTAACTTAAAAAGTACTGGGTTTTAGAAAAATTAAATTGAAAAGATGCAGATGTCATCAAACTACTTTTTTGTATTTGAATATGTTTTCAGTATGGAAGTCGTTTCAGTTCAACAGTCAGTTGGGTTAAAATGAAGCTCTTGCTGCTAAGCTTTGATATCTTGTTAGATTGCAGTGACTGTTCATCATGAAATGAAGATAAATAGCAAACGTGTAGCTGAAAACTCAGTCCTGCTATAATTAAAACCACTGGGACTAAGATTTTCACATGGCTTGGGTGTTTTCTGCAGGCAGTTTTACGTGAGTTTTGTTCAGTGATTTACTTGAAAATTCTGTGGAATTTTTATAGTGTGTATGCTGTCTCTGTTGACTAGAAGAACTTAGGAAGAATTCAAGTGTCAATTAATGTCCTTCATTAACTGTATCTAAACTCACCTGCCAGTACATGTTCTGTATACCCTGTCGTTCTGGTTGTCAGTTAAAATAGACTGGAGTACACACTGTCACACTTCAGCTCTTATCTGGATCACATTCTTTGGTTTTCTTTGTGGTCAAAACCTAGAAGAGAGTTGTTCTGTGGCCAGATCAGGTCCTCATATAGAGACTGAAGCTTATCAAAGCCATCATCAGCAAGATCTTGAAATAAGGATCTAAAGCTAATTTAAATTTTCCTTCTTGCCCTTTGCATGATAAAACTTGTGATATGCACATGCAGTCCTGATGTGACAAGAATAAAAGTGGCATTCTTCACAAAATCTTGTAAAGGAAGATGACATTTATTCTCTGTGGACCAGAGACAAAATATGACATATGGGAATAATTTTGGAAAATCTGATGGGCTTCCAACCCATAGCCTTTGGAACTGGGAAAGATGTTAAAGATTGTAAGAAGATGTCAGTAGCAATATATCTGAAATAATAACAAATTTGTAAGAATCTTTATTTGCTGAAATCTTTGAGCCTCATAACCACCAAATTTGTCTCATGTTGATCATTTGTCATTGAAAATGTGTCATTTAAAAATATGACTTGCAACTTCTTATCTGAGTTCTGTACTGAGTGTAGAAAGAGCAATTAAAAAACATGTTCCATCACTGAAATTTCATGGTTGGAATTTAAATTGGATTTCAAGATCAAGGGAAATAATGTAATAATGAGTGTTAGTATGCAGAAAGTCATAGAAAGTTAATGGACTTTAAAAACTGACACATTGCTCTAGAAGAGTCATTAACACAGTCCTTGGCTTCGTAAGAGAAATATCTAAAGATAGATGCATTGAATTAATTAAAGGAAGGAACTCCCAGCACAGAGATATATATGTAAAGAATGACAGTGATAAACTATGAATTAAAGAAAGAAAATAGACTTTATTTAGAAAAAAAAAAAGCAAAACCAACATCAATGAAAAAAAATTCTTGAATTCAGTGATGTGATATACTTTGATGAAATTAAAACTCTTCTATTAAGGTTCAGAAGATTCTGACATTCATTTTTTAACTCCTTTGAAATTTTCACTTCTGAAATTGAATGACACTGTATTGCAGCATTAAGTTTTTCTGTTATCCCTGAAACTGAATTTGAAGGAAAAGGTGGCACCATAGCAACATATCTGCATATTTAATGACAGTGTTTCCCAAACTCAAGAGATTTCAATAATATGCCTGAAAGACAAAATTACTTCACTGTAATTCTCTTTAAAAGATGTCATTATACTGATTCTCATTATCAGAACTCTAACCATGGGTCTGGAAGGATGATACCTGTTCCATTAATTCAACTGGAGTATATGGGCACTGAAAATCAAAGATGTCATTACCATCCTGATGACTTACAATATGAAATATTTTAAGTAGATTCAGGAGAACTGATGACAAAATTTAAAGTTTTCCTGTTTGGAATTCACAAGGCAGCAATAAACAGAAAATACAACATTTAGAAGCGTAAAGCAAACTATCAAAATATATCAAAAACACTCATTAGTCCTTTGTACTCTCAGACACTCCTTTCTGAAAATTATGGTTATTTTCCTAATTTTAGTTGGCCAGAAGAGGGGTAAACATAAACACATTTTTATCAATAATCCTAAAAATAACTTAGTTAATGATCTTCACAGTCTATTAACAATTAAATTATGTTACATGTATAGAATTTGCTACCACTAATGTCTTCAGAATGAATCCTGATATCTGTTACAAGCATGAAATGCAACTCTGAATCAGAAATAAAAAAGCAAAAATTAAGCCATCAAATATACCCATAAAATCTATTTATATAAATAAAATCACCAAACGTTTATATACTTTTGATGAAAGATGCTTTTTAAATCAGGAATAGCTCATTTCAGAAATCAAGTGTCCAAATTCACCACTATGTTTCTAGAAAATGAACCTCTGGTAGCCAGAACATGGACAGAGAATCTGAGTACAGAAGGTGATAAGCAGAGAAATCTATATGTGATAGTTAAAATTGATTAAAAGAATAAAATGCCATTATACTTGACAAAATTATAAAGAAGGTTAGATTTTCCCTCCAGCTCTTCTGCAATCTACAGTTACAGAAAAACTTCTGACACCAGAGAGAGACATTCTACAGCTCATAGCAAAAACTGATAATCAACCAAGCCCTTTAATTCTTCTCAGGGATGTAGAAATCACATACATGAGAAATAAACACAGTCATATTATCAGCATAAAAAAAGATTTTCGTGTAAAAAGAATCTGAAGAAGAGAGAAAGTTTTGTTTAAACTTTTAGTGGTGACTTAATGATAAACCACAGAAGATTTCTGTCACTATCTCAAAGAGAAAAAAGCAGACAGGTGTACATATTTCATATAGTTTTCTCCAAGGAAATGTCTGTAATACGGCATCCTCATTCTCATCTACATTTCACAGAAAAAAAAAAAAAAATAGAAGAAATTCATTAGTGCAATATTGAGATATGGATTTTGTCTGAAATGTATAAAACCCCTTTCCATAAATAGATTAAGCTAATGATGACTATTTGACGTCTACAACAACTGAAGTTATTTAGAAAACCAGGCAATCAAGCATATGTTTTGGTTTTTTTTAAACGCTGTGGGTCATTTCTAAATGGACTACATAATTCAACATCACTGCGCGTATTTGTGAAAGCTTGGCTAGTATATCTGTTTCTTAGTGTTGCACTGGCAAACTATTCGCAATGGCCACATTCACACCTCACAGCAGGATTCCAATAGAAGGTCAGTCACGCATAAAGAGGAGGCATATTCTCACAACAGGACCACAATCTTTTGGAACAACTGGCAGATCAGCAGATTCTACTTGCTCAACCTTCATAAAGACTCACAGCAGCAACTCTATTTAACCAGCAGTGTTCTTAAAATTTGAAACCTCGTCCTCTACAGAAATTGGTCACAGATTGCTTCAAAAACTGGTCCCGCAACACAATAACCAATCAGTTCCTGCAATGCTGTGATATTACCTTGATGACCCATTTAATGACTGGATATTATAAGGTACTTTTTGGCATTGTGTCAGTCAAAGAGGTCAAGTGGAAAAGTAATTTGTGTCTTACAATTTCAGAAACCTGTCACTGGAAAGGTAAGTAAGTAGGTGTACATCTTCATGTAAAGATAGTCATAACAGTAAAGGGAAATAAAACTAAAATAAAAATCTGTTGGATACATTTCAAGCATTTTATTCAGCATTATTCTATGTAAATATTAACTGTGCATTGGTATTTTAAAAATACTTTTGGTGAGAACATCACTGTTATTTATTTAAAAATACCCAAAATGTACATTTAGCTTAAATGAAACAGTGAGGTTCTGTTTTTCTTTTTCTCCTCTATTTGTATCAGATCTGTGCAATCTCTATCCATGGTTTTAACCAGGTTCCATTCAGAGCAGTCCATGTGCAGGAAGGAAAAATGAGACTTCTGAAGTCCATAACTACTAGCCAAAAGTGGCTCAAAGTAGCATAAAAAAATTAATATGTTCCTTTTTAATTTCTGACAGAAAATTGACTGTGTGACATAAAATCACATTTCAGAGACTGTTAATTATGGAAATGGAAATATTTGTGCATGGATTTCACTATCAATAATTACAATTATTTCAACAGATGAAATAATGCCAAAATCATTCTCATTTTACTATGATGAGTAACATATTTAATAGATTGTAGCATAAAGAGATATTTCTGTAACGGTTCTCTTAGCTCTGACAGAGCTGTAAATCGTAAAATCTGGTACTTTAAAGGACTACAGTGCATGAAAAATGGTGATACCAGAGGAAGAGTATGCAGCTGTGGAATAATTACAGGGGGTCACTTAAAAACTAAAGTTATATTAAAGGCATGTCATTGTTCATACATGAAGGAAAGGTATAATATGGAAGAAGCTTCCAGGATGGAGTGCAGATGCAGTTGGTATGCAAAGAATCCATTCCATGGCAGATCCCTGGACCATGTTGTCTGCAAAACAGCATGGAAGGTGGAATGGAGTGAAGACGCCCCTGTGGCTGGGCTCTGTGAATTATTGCAGAAGATGTGAACTTTATGGTATTATGGAACTGGTAAGCTGCATATCTACTATTCTGGACAAACTGTCATTTTTTTGACAAAATGCTGTCCTTTGTGCAAACTTTGCTCATTATAATGACAAAACACACCTCCATCCCAAAGGCTACCTGCCTCCAAAATGTGACCTCCCCCTCACTGAGCTTGCATCCTGAATTTTCTTCATCTATATCATTAAAAGTGAAGCGACAGAATTTTACACCAGTCATAATAAAGGTATGTATGACTAGAGTCACTCAAGCTCCACCTTAAAGATAAGAAACAATATAAAAATGTCTTAAGGAAGGGGAAATGTTAGGGAATATCATCATGAACAAGTTAGGGAAGATAGATTATCTCTGACTCCTAAAATCAGTCAACAGATGGAGCCTCTCTTCCCTCCCACAGGGGCATCTTTGGGTAAGATCCAGACTATACCGAGTGTTTACTCAGAGAAAACTTAGAAATCTCTGTACAGAGTTGTTTTATAATTTCACTCACTGTATTGTTCATAATCTCAATACTTGCACGTGCTTTGCAGGCAGTGCATTTATCACTGGCAATCCATAAGAACCTGTACTTCTGATGCTTCAGTAAAATGCACTATTCACATTTCTAGCTGAAAAAGTCTCTCACTGGATCCTGCCAACTCTGTACTGTCTGCGTGAAACCATGGAGCACAAGTAGACAGAGGCTGCAGTGTTACGAGTGAGCCCAGAATTGTGAGAGTTCAACTATATTGAATGCAACTAGACTAATAGTGCCAAATTAGGTATCACTCAGAATCGAAACCTAGCTGCCCCCAGCCCCTTTGATATCTGATGACAAGCTGGAATGCAAGGGGGTTTATCTTATGACAAATTACCTTTTAACATGACAGCAGTTTATCTTAGGAGAGTGTTGAAATACATGGTGAGACAAGGTGGACAGTCAAGGCAAGTAGAAGGGATTGATGAAAAAAAAAAAAAACCAAAACCACATTTGTTAGCTACCACAGTGATCTTGGAAAAAACTCAAAGGAGGGAGTACATCTGAACTGAGGTAAAGGCCCTTTGCACAGAAGAAAATTATTAATTTTATGTTAAAGTGGTACATGGAAGATAAGACCCAAATTGGTAATACACTTGTCATGTATTAGAGATGGTGGGGGTTTTCTTCTTAATTACAATGTAGTGAACCTTATTTCCTGAAGAGTGACAGGCTATTGATAACAAAAAGTCTGCCCTACCAAATATGTCTGGGACAATGCTACAGAGGAACTGGATAATACTACTTTCAATAAATGGTTAACCTATGAACATACCTTCCACAGCATGCTGGGATATTACTGCATACAGGAGCCATATGAAGTTATCAGAAACAATGCTGAGCAGAGATGGTGCGTTTGCAAATTCATCACTGCATAGAGATATCAGCTGCTGTCCTGAAAGCAACATAGCTAAATTTGCAGTCACTATGTGATCATTTGTGCTTCTTTGAGTCCAGTACTGTATCAATGGAAGTTTTTTAATTCTGGTGGTCTTCACAAGCTTTTGCTCTCTGCATCATGTTCCATTGTGCAATGCAGGTAAGTCTCGCTGATCCTGTTTGAAGTTGACTAGTTTGTCAAGTTGGACAGAGATCAGAAATTTTAAGATACTTTCACTTCTACTCTGTGGGTTACTTATTGGAAACTGGGTAGTTCTGCTATGGAGATTATTCTGTATTAGAACACAGCAAGTAATATCCCTAAAGACATTCAAAGCAAATAATATCACTAAAGACATTATGTAAACAATTGAATAAATGTTTGTATGTTGTCGAAGTTCAAAACAACGTGGATATTTGGAAACAACATGTAATATATGCATAGCATTTTGAAGTGTCTTGTTTGTCTATTTTCCCCCTTTTACTGTTAAAAGTAAACAAACCAAGCCAAAACAAACAAATAAAACCCGTAGATATAATTGTGTTAATGCACAGAAATCTATACCCCAATAGTCACATTTAAGCATCTTAATTCTGCAAAATGACTGAACATCAAATTTAAAGCCTGAAAGTTATTAGAACCTTCTATAGCTTGTTGTGGAGAAGAACACAAACAATTGCCCTGATTCCTTAGATAGTTCCATCTGTTTATGTTGCCAGATTTAAGTAATTCCTATGTCTCCACAATCAGCTTTTACTTGACCTGCAAAAAATATTTTTTGACACACGTTAACCTGAATTTCGCATTAACTGTCTAAATTGAAATGCAGTACAGCAGATTAAAACCCACCTTACCTCACTTGTAACTTGCAAGGTTAGTCTTCCACTAAAAAAAAAAATATAGTAAGACTGCTTGAATAATATTGTCTGTGTTTAGGTTCAGAAAGATTTAGCTTCATGTAAAGCAGACCCTTCTGAGTTTTGATATGAATATCAGGTCCAGATCTGATTGACTATATTGTTGAAAAAATTGTATTACACGGAAACTTAATTCAAGCTCTGGAACTTGCAGGAACCTTTTAATGTCTTTGATGATAATGATTAAGAGTATACCATTCATGAAATTATACAACAGGATATATACCATGCAGACACTACAGCTGAGTAGTTTTTAAATAGGAATACTATTTTTTTATTTAGAATCTTTTTAACATATTCATAACCTTAGGCATATTCTGTTTTGTAACAAAGACCAATTTAAAATAACTAAAAGTGAGTAAGTGTTTCTAAAGAAAATAATTCTCTGGTTAGCTATAATCAATAAAGTTATAGAACTCAAGGTCTAAGTTATGGCAATACTAGACTATAGCAGGATGAATTAATCACACTTCAGAGTGATGCAAGACACTTCCATGTTAGCATTAGAAAGTGATAGATACTTTCTTTTTTGAAAGTAATGCTTATTTTATAGACTTGATTATCTTCTCACACTTTTGTAAATCAAGAGTTGCTCTACTGAAATAAATTGTTATAACACTGTAAACTTGTTCTAGTTGATGAAAACAGAAGTACTGTATCTCAAGGGGACTATCAGAAAAGGTTTACAATAAACAAAAATGAGAACATAAAGATATATTTCATGTAGATAGGAATAAATGCAAAATAATCCCCTTGCTCATCATCTGAGCGGTCCCATATGTCTCAGAATTAGAGTATAGATGAAAAATGTAGTGTTGTTTTCTATAAGAGAAAGTTCTAGGTAGGAAAACTGCCAGAGGTCAATCCCTATAGAAAATTATAAATAAATATCCTAATCAATAGATTGCAAGGTGACTGATAAGACTAGTGAGAAGTAGCTAAGAGAACCAGATGGTATTTTATTGCTCATGTAGATTCTTCCTCAGAAAAAGAAGGGCAACAGAAGGGTTTTGCTAAGTATTGAGAAACACTCAGAGATGACAGAACTGCTCTTCTTCTGAATGAAGGCATTTTAAAGAAAAGGAGAGACACTTATGAGAGCAAATATTCTGATCTGGGGTATTCCTCTGGCATATAGAAGATGTCTTAGAAATTAAAATTGCTTATTCCTGTTCTATTTGACATAAACGTGAATTTGGTCTCATAAACCCTAAGAGAACATACAGACAAGCTGTTGAATAGTTTGATATGTATGACAGCAATGTTTAGAGTTTTTCTCTATACAGTCTTTTTGGACCAGTGAATACTCTGCACAGTTTGGTAATGGCACATGGCTGATCTAGTGAAACCTAGGTTAAATTATCTAGTACATAGTTACTACTACATTGTAAAAGGTTTGCCAGAACTCTGACCTGCAGTATCCAATTGTCAGACCAGGACATGCAGATGGTAAGAACTGAGTTATCAAGGCCAGAATCTGAACAGATCTCAAAAGAATATTTTCTCTGTGGCTTCTGAATGTTCTGATCTCAGAGCTATTTTCTATTGCCTGACATGAAATTCTGTTCCTGGTGTCCAGACTGACAGAAATTCTATTGTCATGCTGAAAATAAAAGCTTTTACATGTAAGTTTTCTCAAGACTCATACACTGAAGTAGCCTGACAAAAACCTTCTTCTTCTTTCATTTTTAACAGAAAATAATGCTAGGGTTGGCTACAGTATTCTCTCAAAATAGTTGCTAGGATTGATATATAGCTAAACAAGACTTGGAAGATGCCTAGACTTTGGAATTTCTTTCAATTCAGACAAGTTTTCTGGTGTAGGCACATATGAGCCAAAGAAATACAAATAGTCATATTAAGAACTATGACAGTGTAAGTCTCTAGTTTAGCAAGAGCAACTCTTTCATTACTTAGCTTGGTCAGACATAATTGCTTAAAATATAACCAGATAAAGTAACTAAACTAGTATACTGTATTTCTGCATATTAGTTTTCTTGTACCATTAACTTATGCAATTAAATTTATTTTGAAGGCTGCTAAGTTTTCTGCAAGCTTTGTAAATAAAGTTTTGTGTATAATGTAACTGTAACAGATCTACAATTAGTTTGTTACAATGGACTTCAGGGATTTTCTGATATGTCTGGCTTATAAACATAAAGTTTAAATAATGAGTAAATCTAAGGATCAAACTCTGATGCTATTGTAATTCTCTTTCTTGTAGCTACACAAGCAGAACAGCAAAATCTCACAGACACTACATTTCTTCCTACAGGACTTAAATATGTGAAGAAATCTTTTCAGTTTTCTATTCATCATTTAGGAAGAGCCAGCATCAACTGTATTTTGCCATCACTTCTGCTTTAAAGTTAGTGAGCATTTTGAAATGCCCAGGCTTTCCCTGTGTGACAGGAAGGTCTCAGCATTTGCAGAGATCTGCCAAACATACAGCTCATAGTTACTTATTCTTCTTTGTCCTGTAAATATTTTTCAACATTAGGGAAACTGTGTTAAATGTTCTATCCCACTGGACCTCACACTTCATGTAAATGTTTTAAGCATACCTGTATTTGTTACAGAGATGTGTTCATTATTGCAGGAGTAAAAGAATTCCTGAGTTTTTCTATACTGTGTAACAGAGCATGGGATAGTGATGCTCTCTTTTTTAAAGGGTACTTTGATGATATTATTCTGCAAAACAGCTCCTGGGGGGAATACTCATCAGATTTGATGGAGCATTGCTTTAATACACATACACTATCTTGTATGCCTGAAGCTGCATTGTATCATTAGCTGTACAGAACCTTGCTTGGAAGTAGTGCAAGGGTCTAACTTGCAAGGGCCAGACATGCCAAATTAGGTGCTGGATGTTAATTCTGGAAATATGCTAATCTCTTTTGAGTATTCTCATATGTGAATAGTAGTGTATATAAGTTGTTATAAAAATTAAATGGTACCCAAAATGTCTAACACACTGGGTTTGCATTTTGGAATTTTTCAGTTTTCTCAGTTTCATCCTTTCTTAAAACTGTGAAGAAAAAGAAAGGCAATTCTGGGAAAAGCTTCACTGTTACCTTGTCGACACTGAAACTTACAAAACCATGTATTAGATTTTGTAATAGATGCATATTAAATTTAATTCATGCCAACACCACTAACTTGCTGTTAGCTGATCTGAAGCATGACTGATATCACTGTCGTCAACGCTTACTATTTGCTGGATTGAACAGAAAATGGTGACTGTCACTCTGAAAATACCTATTAGATTTAATCATTTGTGTGACATAGGTAGAGCCAGTGGAGTGGTGCCACTACTTAGTACAAAGATTTGTCTGAAATAAGGTACAGAGACTTCCCGCCCCCCCAACATCCCAAGGATATTCAAACCAGGCAGTTAGTATGGAGTTCAACACTTAGTATTAGCGGAAGCTGATAGGGACTCTTAAGCTTATCCACTGAACTTTGTCCAAATTTAGTCATGTAGCTCCAGTCTTAGACAGTGAAATTGTTTGGACATGGCCTTTGGTGATCCTGAAATTCTGACTGGGAGAATAAAGTCACTGATGTAGATTCAGGAGGCCCTTCTGGCTATCTGGATTTGACCTTTGCTGTGTCTGATTCTGTGGCTGTTATCCTCCAGCCAGTGTTAAGAAAAAGCTGTCACGGAGTTGTTTAAATGCAGCAGAGGTTTTGCACAAGTTTCTCATTGGAGAAAATGTGAGAGGCAAATGATGTGTATGTGATAGCAGAACAAAACTCAGCAATGCTGCTGAAGTGCAGACTGGTATAAACTCTGGAATGAAACGTGCAAAGGAAAGGTCAAAATGGTTTCCCTACAGAACAGTGAAGATGAAATATTTAAGGAAGCTGTGCTTTTCTGTCATTGTTGAAGCTCTGAGAGACTCACTGAGATTAGTTTTGAGCACTAATCGTTTTACTGCTATGCATTGGTCTTGGCAAATTATCTGATAAGAAAAGAGGCATGGAGTGTTTTCTTTTAATGGAATTTTTTTCCATACTATCAGTCTCAAGTTTACTTTTTTTCGCTTTCAGATGGATTTGTGTAAACAAGAAGTATAAATAAGCATTAGAACACAAATTGCGATCTCCCTCTTTTTCAGTTTAGCTTTCCAGGGGTTTTGAGGTCATGCTCCTTCAGCTACCCATAATGAATATGACCAGGTGTGCCTAGTGTTTACCATGGCCCTTTTTAAACATCAGCTAGCTTTTATGGCTTCCTTTTTTTGTGTTGTAAGTCATAACTGTGCTTCAGTTAACACAAAGCAACACCAAATATGTTAGCTGAGTCTTGCCTACTCTATCTTAAATTAAAAAGTGCATTAAGAACACTGATGATCACACAGTTTCAAATCTAATAAATCTGAGGCCTTCCTGGGCTTGATCAGCATTCAGCACAACCCTGGCAGAATAAGCATATTGACAAGAAAGTTAAATTATTTTACAGAACTGCTGAAGCTGGAAATAAAGATGCCTCTGATAGAGGCTTTTAACTCAGTATGTGACAAAAATCTGTAATGTAGTGGAAAGACCTCTCTGAAGCAGCAATTTAGAGACAATATCAAGAGAATACTGAGTCTAATTATTGGACAATGACAATAAATGCTGGCAAATGGGAAAAAAGGTTATATGAATTTCCTAGATTAATTCTGCAGAAATCTCATAACAGGTGAGGTGATAGGCATTGAAAGAAAACAGCAATGTGAAACCAAGTGTGTTTTTTTATGAAGAACTATGGATAAATCATTGTTTGGGAGCACATGCAGTCTGCAGGTAAAATGTTCATGACATGTCTGGACATTGCAATTTAGATAAACCAAGCAAGACTACATATACATATATAAACAATCAAGCCAGTGCAATTTTAGGTGATATAAAAATATTAAAGAAATGTATCAGGCTATTCTGCATGGCAAGTATATGAAAGATTTCTGTGAGACTGTCCCGTTGAATTTGCTTTACTCTAAATAAGTTCTATTTTCTGGCAGTATTTTAAGCCTATTAAGACCTTTTTTTAGTGACAATTCTCTTTTACAAAAAGATCCCCCTACACATATCTAACAGTTACATGAAAAGAAATGGAAATAGAGAAAATAAGATATGTATATATACTGAATGTTATTCATATTACAAAGAAAAGGGAACAATCAGAATAGTTAAAAAACTAATGTCCAAATCATAAATTACACATCTTTAGAAATTTTCTATTACATAAATAAATATTATTTTTCTGCAATTGGCATTTAAATATGTATTTTGAACTTTATTTCAATTTGTTTTTATTAAAAGCCAGTACTTTAATTAAAATTTGTCCTTAATCAGTTGGATTTTCATTTTCCAAGTCTGAATTATCTTCAGATATTAAGTAAGGTTTGACTTTGGTAGAAAACAATTTATGACTTGCTCAGGGCTTGGAACCCCAAGAACATCTATCTGGATATTTGCAGTAAATTATGCTTAAATAACCTTTTTAAGAATCCTACTCATCTTTCCTTTTCTTTCCCCTTTCTTTGTTTTCTGTAATTCATAGGCTTCTCTAGATTAGTCATATCTAGAGATGTTATTTTCTTCGGGCAAAGGAGGGAAAAGACCAAGTGTTCCATAATAAAACTAGAATCTGAATAGCACAAATCTTGGTGCAGAAGTCTTTGTGTCAAATCTCACTGTAAGTAGTGTACTTCATTATATTCTGGGGCTGATGGTTGTGGTTTAGAGGTAACAGAAGGACTACTAATGGCAACTTGCTAATAGTACTTATTCCTTGGATGTCAAGCTGCTCTGAGTATGAAAACCAAGTAATTTTTCTCCTCTGCTATCAGTATCAAAGTGACACACCTGCCTCACATATATAAGTTTCAGAGACTGAATTTGATAATATATGGATGATTGGATAAAATAGTGGCCTTTTCCTGAGGATAGAGCTTTGTGCCAGAAAGAATTTTTCAAATATTTGAATAGAAATCAGGTTCTTTTTTTTCTAACTGGCACTTCAAACATTTGGGGTTTTTGCATAGTTTTAACTTTCTTCTTTTGAGCTGGACTCCAACAGATCCCTTTGTTTCATTGCATAGATGTCCTTCGTAAATAGTGTCTGAGATATATTCCTACTCTGTAATTCTAAATCTGTGTGGTACTATATTTGAGCCAACAGGCAGCTAGTATTTGCTTTGGCTGTGAAGTAAAAAAATGACTAATCAGTAGAATAATCCAAGCCAGGGCATTTTCAGTTCCTATGAAGTCTTTAAGAGCAGAGATGGATTTCTATTCTGAGAGATGTTTTAGTCAAGTTACTGAGAGAGCTGAAAAGCTGAATAAAAACTGAGTAGTCTTTGACATAGAAAGCCATGCTAGGTTAAATGTTAAATTATAAATGAGCAATGTTGTATGACGATGATTTAAGGCAATAAGTGTCTGCAAAGAGGACTGCTTTTGGAAAAATTTCCTGCAGTCAGATTATTGTTTATCTGATTATTTTTATTGATTGTTAGTAAGTGTCTTAAAATTTTAATCCATGTCAGCTGATACTCTGTTAAACACTTGTAGAAAGGTTTTCAATTTCTCATTCTTACTTCTATTGTCATTACACTTTTTTTTTTCCTCCCACAGGCAACATTTGGACAATCACAGATTTTTTTTTCCTAAATAATGTTAACTTGAAGGGAAATTCAATTTTCATTTTTTTTTAAAAAGGCACTTTTTTTCCCAAATTCTCCAATAGTTGATACTACATGGCTGTCTTGAACACATTCTGTCTATGTTCTCTACCAATAAATTGACATTTTCTGCCTTTCTTCTTACTATGGCCTTTAATGTTGGAAGATTCTGCTCATATGTGTACCTTGATACTGACTGCAGGATCTCAGAGATAGTACCATGGCATAAGTATGTGTAGGTTGTGGAACTTGGACACTCACTATATAACTTCAAAATCATAGGGATTTTAAACCAACAGTTCTGCAGTTATGTAAGCGAGACCTCATGTTAAATGTTATGGCATTCTGTGAAGGCTTGAAATATATATTTTTTTTTCTGTTAGGTTTTTGTAGAGGTACTTAATGCAAGAAGGCAGGAATTTAAGAACTACAGAACTTGATTAAGAGAATGAGTTGGTATAATTGCTAATGGAGAAACTTGCAGAATTCTGATTCTGCAACAGTGTGGGGTTCATCACCTTTTCCAGCAAGCCTATTAATAAATCAAGATCTTTTTTCTTTACTTAAGGCCATTGCAGTTCTTAGTATGTTTATAATATCTCATGAACGCATCTTTATTGTTTCATGTATAGAAGTGCAAATAAAAACACCACTGAGAAATATATTCTGTAATACTTTATTCTACTGTTCATTGAAATAACTTTGACCACTAGGGCCCATCCCTTTTTGTAAGATTTTTTCTGGCATACTCCTTATGGTTTCTGAAAATGATGTATATATGCCATATTTGCATGTATGTGATTGCACATGGAAATAAAATCTTGACTGCTATCTTTAAGCACCAGCACATATTTAAGATTCTTAAGAAATATATTCCCATTTCTAGAAATATCCTACAAAACATATTCTATGGAGTCCCAAGTTGCTTTAATTATTAATAATTAAGGGGAAAATGTGTTATTTGATGGGAAAAAAAAAGCATTCCTATATTCATACTTCTCTTGCTCTTAAAGCAACTAATGAGCTCTGTGTGGAGTTATCTCATGAAAGGAATCTAGAAGGTGACCAGTAAATAATATTGCTAGCAGCATGTGTTGCTTATTTTTGTTTTACTGTCCTCTGTGTTAATTCCTTTCATGTTAAGATTAATGGTAACGAAATGTTGCAAGGTAAATTAGAAAAAATACCAATTATTACTCATCGTAGAGATCACAGTTCAGAGAATCATAGAATGTATTAGGTTGGAAGTGACCTCTAAAAGTTATCTAGTCCAACCCCCCAGCAATAAGTAGGGACATCTCCAACTAGGTCAGGCTGCTCAGAGCCTCATCAAGCCTGGCCTTAAATGTCTTCAGGGATGGGGCCTCCACCACCTCTCTGGGCAACCTATTCCAGAGATCTATCACCCTCATATTAAAGAACTTTTTCCTAATGTCTAACCTAAATCTACCCTTTTCTAGGTTAAGGTCATTACCCCTTGTCCTGTTACTACAAACCCTTGTGAATAAACCCTTCTCTGCTTTCCTATAGGCCCCTTTCAAGTACTGGAAGGTCACTATAAGGTCCCCCTGCAGCCTCCTCTTCTCCACATTGAGCAACTCCAACTGTCTCAGCCTGTCTTCCTAGGAGAGGTGCTCCAGCCCTCTAATCATTTTTGTGACTCTCCTCTGGACACGCTCCAACAGGTCCACATCCTCCTTGAGCCCCCAGCGGGGCTCCAGAGCTAGACACAGTACTCCAGGGCAGAGTAGAGGGGCAGTATCACCTCTCTCCATCTGCTGGCCACACTTCTTTTGATGTGCTCAGGATTCGATTGGTGGCTCATGTCCAGCTTTTCATTTACTAGTACCCCCAAGTCTTTTTCCAAAGGACTGCTCTCTAGCATGTCTCTCCCAGCCTATATTGATAACACTGTTTGCCCCAGCCCAGGTGCAGGACCCTGCACTTGGCCTTGGTGAGGTTCACCTGAGGTTCATGATGAAGTTCACCTAAGCCCACATCTCCAGCCTGTCCAGGTCCCTCTGGATGGCATCCTGTCCCTCTGGCATATCAGCTGCACCACCCAGCTTAATATCATCAGCCAACTTGCTGAGGGTGCACTCAGTGCCACTGTATATGTCATAAATGAAGAGATTAAACAACACTGGTCCCAGTACAGACCCTTGAGGGACACCACTTGTCACATTTTCCCATCTAGACGTTAAGCCATTGACCACTACTCTCTGGGTATGACCATCCAGACAATTTCTTATTCACTGAACAGTCCGCCCATTGAACCCATATTTCTCCAACTTAGAAAGGAGAATGTTGTGGGGGATGTTGTCAAAGGCCTTGGTGAAGTCAAGATAGATGATGTCCACAGCTCTTCCCTTGAGAGCTGTGAGGAGAAAAGTTGCCATTGAAAACTGAGACAAAATAAGTTGTTCAGGACCTTGGCTTTCTCCTTGTCTGTTGTTACTAACTCACCGTTGGTGTTCCTCAGGGAGGGTATGCCTTCTTTGACTTTCAATTCACTGCACATTCTGAATAAAACCAGCTTTTTCTCTTTTATTTTGATGGTATATTTCTAAATAGTTTATTTTCATACATGTATATATGCATATACCTGTAAGCAGTATTAGAAACACATAAATGAGTTTATATCAGCTAATGATCCACCTGGTCCTAAAACTTGCAGAGAAATCCATCAGAATTTGAAATGCAGACAGGAAGGGAGAATACACTGTAAAAGTAAAATCATCCTTTTGGGAACTCATTGGTCTGGCTGGAATTTCTGATCCTTTGCTGGTCTTTGAGATGTGAAGCATGGTATGTTCAGCAGTTAAAGCCTTTTCAGTTTAGGATGATGTATTTCTGAACAACCTGACAAGAGTTAATGCAACTTTTCTGACTTACTTTGTAGGATTGCTGATTTAAGTGATGGAAATACCACCTGGAACATTTATTTCCTTTATAAAGGGACTCATTTGAAGCCAGAAACAGTGCACAGGTGGGCATTCAAAGAGATATATGGAAGTTCATACACTGTTTACAACTTAGCATGGCATAAATCTGGCCTGCTGTAGTTCCACTGCAGAGCTGACAGCCCTGTGTAATCTGTGTCATATAAACAATGTGTGGATTAATGCTAGAGAATTAGGTGCTATCCTTACTTCAGAGCAACTGTAATTCCACTGCTGCTGGAAGATAATAATTTTCAGATCAATTGCTTAGACTTTAGACCACATGTATGGTGATTTTAAGCTCATATTTCATGATGGCTGGGATATCAGCCTTCATTTTTAAAATGTCACACAGTATGTCAGTATTTTCTGTCATTAGGTGGTTAAGTAAAAGACAAAACTAGAAGAATTTAAATAGCATAAAACACTGCTTGATGTTATTTTTAACTCATGTTTGAGGAATTCATATAATGCTTGCATTCAGGTGACTTTATTTAGTGATTTTTCTGTCTTTCTCTAAAGATTCCATATTTCTCAGTTAATCCAACATCTCTGATTAGTTTAAGAGATAATTTTAACATCCATATCTAGCAATGTACATGATGTGTACAGATACAATGATCCAGTCAAATATGAATTAGGTAATAAGATAAATGGAGAGAAAAAAGGAAAAAAAAATCATAATGAAAAGGAATCAACAACCTTGATCATGTTATGATTTGTAATAGCATACAGTGATATGTCCCATAAAATAGTTATAACCAACTGCTAGGAACACTGATGAACTTCTTCAAAGAAATCTGCATTACATAGGAGACACTCTCATGCTTAACTGGTTCATTTGGATCTTTCATGGAAGAAGAAAATTTGAAGTGCATTTTTCTCCTGCTTTCACAGCTTGACATTATGACCATCCCTATGTTTCATTTAGGAGGTTGCATGGCAACTATGAGCCAAAGAACTATGCTCTGTAGGTGGACAGAAAGACCCCAATCTTTGAGTACACAGAGTAACTATCTGCGTACTGACTACCATTCTTTGGTGCCTACATACCTTAAGAGGCCATCTCTTATTTTTTAAAAATGTTACAAATACTTTGAGTCTTGTGCTGTGCACTTATACCACCCTCCCTTGTACCTTAATGGAAGTTTATTTTAAATGTGTTGGCATGTGTAAGTGAATTGTTTTTCCACTTATGTAAGCAGTGTTAACACTGAACCTCTAGAAGAACTGAAGAACATTGCCTGGTTTGCACAATCTGTAAATTTGTTGATTGCTGACATTTTTGTCCCAGTACATCTCTGTCATTTAGATTTTCATTAATCAAGCTGTTCATGTAGTAAATTATTTTAGTTTTATACAGTATTCTATTTATGAAATATTCTACCCACCTGCACATCCAGCTGGTAATTACAACCACTGAAGTTTATGCAGAGATTTGCTACCTAGAAAACATACAGTCATAGAATACCATGACTGATGTTGAAATTACTCATGGCACAGCTAAAGCCATCTTAATATCCTCTAAAAGGAAAGTTAAGCGCTTTTTTTGGTTTGGTTTTTTTTTTTTTTTTTTTTTTTTTTTTGACAGGGCTTAATTTCTGTGTAGTAGCTGATTGTCAGATGACAGAGAAACAGTACTTTAAATTGGTGGCTATGTGTTACGCAGAACTAACATCAGGCAAATTTAGTTTTTCCTTTACAAATACTGGTACAATATTCAAGAAACGCAACTCAACCCTTAATATTGCTTCAATATGGCTGGATTGATGCTCTTGATACAAGGCATCAGCCACTGCAAGTGCAGCTATGGTCGTGAGCTAAGCTGAAAATATTCTCTGCACATTTATTTCTATTCTTTGCCATCTCCTTTTCCTTTGCATAAATGTACTAGAAACTGACTCCAGTGAGTTTAGTATTTAAATAAAATAGTGTATAGGAACTCTGAGGTTTAAGTTGTGAGAGGTTGCTATATGAAACAGGATGCCCTTTTTCGTGCTTAATGTCTAGAGAAGGTAATAGTCATGCAGCAGAAATAAAAAACCATTTACTGAAAACCGTTTTTCTGTATCATTTTGAACAATTTTAATACCTATTTCTCCAGGATTATTTTAAGAATGTTTTTTTTCCTCATGCTTAGACTCTTTTGTATAGTGTTAATGCTGCCAGTCATTTATTTTCTTCTCGGCCATCTTTTCCTTCTACATAAATTTCCTACACTCAACAACATTGAGGTTTTTTTGGTACTATCTAGTTACTTTTTGTTTGTTTGTTAAATATATATATTGATGCTTTCATTTCATTTCTTGCTCAGACTGGACTTCTACTCACAGTTATAATCTTTCTTTGTAATAAAAATGTTAAAACTCCCTCTTCTATTCACATTTATGTTTACTTTCCAATGAATTCAACTAGTGATTTTTTTTTTTTTCTTGAAAAATAATCTCTTTGAAATACCAGCACTGTGTGGGACTCTCTTCTCTTTATCCATGCTTAATGAAACCATAAGAGGAATTCTGATTCTTGAGCAAGAGCTAATGTAATCCCTGTTCTACTTTATTCCCTAATCATGTAACAATACATGGTGATTAGACCAAACCAAAGTTAAACAGTGAAAAGTGATTTGACTAAAGTTGCAACTCAAATAAACTGGAGTTATAAAATCAAGGACATTTTAAGATAAATTTTGAGAATCAGGTGGAGAAAATGTAACCCTTGTACAATTCATTTTTTTGTGTGTTGTGGAAAAAACTTATACTGACCATAGTGACTCTGATGACAGAAAACATAATCTGGAACACTGTCACTCTGAGGGTATGTTTTGTATATGTCATATAGCTAGACTGGCTGGATTGTTTGCAGCAACAAACCCATTAAGTTAATTTAAGAAATCTTGTCTAGTGGTAATACAGGTTTATTGACAAACTGCAGCTGCTTCAGTCATCTCAGCAAGAGAAAGAGGTTTGTGTTTCTGAAGTAAGTTTCTTAAATCCAGTGTCTTCTAAAGCTATGACCTGAGCAATAGAGCTTTTAACTTTCATCTTGTTTAGGGCTGTACTTAAAAGCATTGTCCATAAGTACAGACTCATGGTGGTATGACCATAATTACCATTTTATATTAATCTCAGCAATCCTTCCAGGGCTATGACAACTTTTTGGAATATTCTTTAACATTTGGGAGCAAACACAAACACCAAAGATTATGTGGGGAGAAGAAAAATTGTCAGTCAAGAGAGAATGATGCTTGTTTAGTGCATGACTAATATAATGAATTTTCTTATTACTGAAAATTCTTGCTCTCTTAAAACACCTTACATATATATAACACCCAAATGTCCCTGGCAGCAGAAAGGTCAGGTTGCAAGTTGTGACTAATAACGTTGTCAAAGAGCTCATATATTTCAATGCCATTTTTATTGTGACTATTTTGTTTGGCACATTGCATGAGAGCAACATGATTTTTCATGTTTTAAAAAGTAGATAATGGATAGCACTCGTTTAGAGGCACAATACTTTCATGAAAAGCATTCTGTTCTAGATGGATCACACCTATCTATTTTCCTTCTTTTTTTCCTTTTTTTTTTCCCTTTTTTTTTTTTTTTTTTTTTTTTTGTGGCAAGTTGCTTAGGGACACGATACTAGTGACAAAGAATGATTTCCCAAACAAGGTAATGTACAGAAGCCTGTGGGTAAGTCAAGTGCTTCTTCCCTATTCATTCTGCTTCTGAGACAGTATATGTATTGCTTACTGTCATGACAGGCATCTTTTCTAAAGTACCCTGAAGACAGTACATCAGCAAATATCGGGTTGTGTGGGTAGCCCCTTCAGTATGTTAACTGAAGGGGGTTACTTCATAATGGTAGTGTCACCATGATTAATATAAAGACATCTTCTATGTGAAGGCAAGTACTTGGAAGATGCCTACAGGTATCTACTGCAGATAAATCACATCCTTATTTCGAGCCATAGAGAACAATTCACAGTAGTGTCCAACTAGATAGAAGTGGTTTGGGTGAGATCTGTTTTCAGTTACAGAAGACCTAAAAGTGAGACATACAGCAACTATTCTGTCCTGGAGAAGTACATGAAGACTTCTGAGCTTACAAATCCCATAAGGAATATTTGATGTATTCTTATTCCATACCAGGTAGAAGCAAGGAAATCTTGGATCCAGCCTGAATAAAAAAGTTTAATTTGCAAACAGCCTTGCTTACACACACAAACATAATCTTTCTAAGTCAAAGTTTATTTTTCTCTGTGGGAGAAGCAAGCTAACTTTTGTTATATATTATTTCTATTTATTTCTATTTAGGAAGGAGGAGGGAAGGTTAGTAGGAAAGGATGATAAGCTGAAAAAAAAATCCTCTCTCCTGCTTCCATTTTAGCAAAAAATTCTCTATGCAGATGTGTGTGTTTTTCATGTGCAACAATTTTCTCCGTTATTTGTTCTGCCAGTATCTATTACCTGAAGCACTGCATGTGCAGCGTACAATGGGGAGAACATATTTGAGTATTTTATAACAAAGGTACTTACAAACACACTGCCTAGAATTTATTTGAAACTGTGCTTTTCTGTGTCTCTAATAAACTTAGGAATGCTTTCTTTGGAATTATAAAGAATTATGTCATTTTCAAGCAGTTATATTGGAGTTATTCAATTTTTCTTCCATAGGCTGGACTGCATGGTGATACCTTAATTAATCATCTAATCATCTACTGTCATTGAATCACTTTCACTGCGTTTTCCTCCTTCTATCCTTTACCTAGAAACTTCGGGAACTTTGCCTGGAAAACCACAACGGAACGTTGGGTCTACTGAGCTTGATGAACACCCCTCAGCTCAAAGTCACTATTAACCTAGTCTACAATTCCTTCCATGGTGATCTGCTTAGGAATTGTCAGAATGGTTAGAAAAATTCTGGGCAATCCAAGAAGAGGGAATGAGGATATAATCAGTACAAAACCAAACATTACTTCTAATATTGTTAGTTCTAGTAACTGAAACATTTTGGAATATACACATTTATCATGCATCATATGCATGATAAAAACATTTAGAATGTCTGTAATAGTGTTTCTCTCGATGTTGTGTTTTAAGACAAAAAGATACTACTCTATATTTTTATTAATTTCTTATCAATATTAAGAAGATAAGCTAAAAATAAGGATAGATATGTTTCTGAAAAACAAAAGAACTGAGATACAAAACAAGTGGTATACCAGTGCCAGAATTTAGTTTCAGTGTTTACTGTCCACCATTCTCACCACTGAGACATTTGGGCATAACTGCATCACACAGAACTGGCAATCAAACATGTCTAAGCAAGGAATTGCTTTTCACTTGATAAATATTTTTTTTTCCTGCTTCTGATTCTATTCCTTCTCTCTTTTAAATGAAACTCTCTCTCTCTATTTTTACTTTGTTCTGGGAATTTGTGTGGGTTTTTTTCTGTGTGTATACCTTGTATCTGAGTCTCTTCCATTATTTTTTGCTGTATCACAAGGTTCTTATCTCAGTTTTTCTCTTATTCAGTATGAATATAATGTATTGTGTCACTCAGAAAGATCATTCAGTCTTTTTATGACTTTTATGCATATGATATATCACTCTTGATAGCAGTTTTTCCCAGTTCAGAGCACTGCTGTCTTCTATTTCTGCCTAGTTTATTGATAATTATCACTGGATGAAGGGTTGGCAGAATCCCAATCTGTCTGAAACAGAAGTAATACAAATGAATAACCAAAATGTGAACTCAATACTGAAAATATGTTTTTCTAATCTATTTTTCTGTTAAGTAACTGAAGAACCATTTAGAATTTTCAAGGAACACACATTCTGGACTATAATATTACTTATATTTATTACTATTTTTGAGAAATATTTTTTAAGATTATAAAGCTTACAGAGCTCCCACAAGATGGCTTTGCAGTAATGGTATTTTAAATATTTAGAGTGATAAGATTTAAACATGTGTTGGATAAATCAGACTTTTATTGATGTGAAAAGGTGATCATTCCATCGTAGTAGGAAGAAAAAAATTGCAAGAATTTTTTTCATGCAGAACATTTTTTAAAATAGTCTCAGAAGGATGGATGGTCATTTCTGCAGTGACTGGAGATGCACTGAGCCATAAAATATTTATGTAACTTTACTGCATGTGAAATTAATTGTACATTTGTCTTATTGCCACCAAGTGTTATTGAAACAAATTTCAAAAGATTTAGAATTTTGAAAATATTTTTATCTGATGGAGGAAAAAAATGTGTCTTATTTACCTTTGTTCTCCTGGTTCTTTTATTAATATTTTTTGTTTTAACATGAAGAATTAATTAATAAGAGAAGAGAGAAAGGTGAACTGGAGTAGATTAAATTAAAAATCTTTAAGATTATATTTTTTTGGTTTTACTTTATAATTAAAATTAACTTCACCTGGGATTTCCTTTTTATCTTTTCCTAGTTCGAATACTGAGAGGGGATATCTCTTTTTAGTATGCTTCAGCTTATACCCAGCCTAGACCCTTCTGTCGTACACCAAAATCAGACAGCAACATTGAAAATGCAATTACTCACCCAATCAGTGGAAAGTTCTCTCCCTTTCCCCATCTGTTTCCTTCCTGTGTTTTTCTCCATAACTTTGCTGAAAGTCTGAGCTGGAGGAGGAGACAATGCAATTAGGAAGGTAGCCAGCTGAGCGTGGTAACTGCCAGTCTGCCTACCTTTCCAGCCATTAAAATCCACTTCCCTCTGCATGCACAAGCAAGGAATCAAACAACAAAGAACTGAATTGTTCCACCTTTAGTCAATAAGTATATGTGGTTAAGCAGACCTGTTTGGGTGACAAAAATTCTCAGGTTTCTGAGAAAATAAAAAGTGATACTAAGACACAAGGGTTGTGGTCATTCATAAATTTACTTCAATGTGGAGGCTTATCAGCTGCTAGATATTTACACATTACTTGGTTAATAACCTTCTCAAAGACTCCAGTTAAGCTGTTGGGGTGCACATCCTTCCTTAAATGAAATTTCAAATGTGGTCACAGCAATCTACTCCTCCTTCCTGTTAGTGACAACAAAGGCACTAAAATCTAGTTATCAACTAACACTTTTATCTAATGAAACTACAAGGGTCTTTATGGGGAGCACATAGTACTAACTAAGCTGAGCTACCTGGAGAGGAGGTCAGCTTCCAGCATAAGGGCAGGCAAGAGAAACTAGCTACTCACCTGCAAACAGCAATGCTGCTCAGGAAACAAGGCATGCTTCTGTAAGTTGTTAAATCATTCCCTCTCAGATTTTGAGGGCATTAGGTTAAGAAAGTAATCAGAAATACTTGACCCACCACAGTTATGTGATGTATAGATACAGTAGGCAATTATTTGGTGTATCCACAAAGCTTTCAGTGTTTTCTCGTTCTAAGCTTCCTGATGCTGTTTTCCTCCAGTTACCAGGTTTCTGTTTTGCAGAAGGTATTTGCAGATGTTGCAGAAGTGTAATATCTGGACAGGGATAGTACAGCAATTTTACAATAAGCTTTGTTTGATATTGTATTTTAACCCATTTTTCTGATTTCAGAAAGTCCTAACCTATCAGCAAAACCTTAGCATGGCAGTTTTTCTTAATTAACACACTTAGGCACCCAGCTTACCTGCCTGTTCTAGGAACTGCAGTCAAAATGGCTTTGGTTTGAACATCAAATCCAGGAGTTTCTATATTCCCATTTAAACATTTATAGCATTTCAATCATTTCTAACATTATTATTAAACTAATAAATGTTTTAGTAGCTTGAAATATCTCCAGACTTAAAATCCAGTGTTAGGTCCATATATTACAAACAACAACAACAAAGGAGCTGACAAGTAGTGAGTTAAATAGAATTAATTTCCTCTCAGCTTCCCAGTGAAATCATAAACCAATCAGACTTTTTTCTCATGTTATATGATACCACCAACCCAAAGTCCCTCAGTGAAATTATTTCCTTGTAAATCATTGCAGTCCATCCATTATGCTCAAGAAATATGAATTTTTTTTTTTAAGTGGGTAATATAAACTAGAAAAAAAATGTGCTTCTTTCTATCTCCTGATATCTGCAGGAACCCCTGGGCTGATCTAAGGCTCACAGCTTCTAAATACTGGATGACTTTAAAAAGCTAATGAGTATTTAGCATAACAGAATATGAAAAACTAATCAGAAGGAAAAAAAAAAAAAGAGGGGACAAAGCAGAGAGATATATGAGATATATGAAAGCTTCTCTTTAGACACAGCTGATTGCCACACACAAACATATTTTACCATGAATTAAATCTTAGTTATATGTATGAGTAATTACTAAATAAAAAAGATAAATAGTGTTTCATTGAAGGTTAGAGTGTAGGTGTTCCTGGTCCTAATTAGAAACATCCAAATTAAGTATGGAAGGAAATGTACTGATACACTCAATCTAGCAAGTCATTACTACAACAAATTTATATTTTCTTTCTGGGTGGACTTTATGGGAAGGAAAACACATGCCTTTCCTGGTAACTTGGGAAAAAAAAATATATATTTGACATTTTGATTTGATATTTTTATTTGATCAAATCAGAGGAAATGCTGGACAATGAGACACTGGAAAGAAGGACAAATGCAAGTCAATAAGTTGGTTCAGCTACATCTCTGTTAACAAACTTTCAAAACTTACTGCAAGGGACAGTTACTAATACACATTAGTATCTTGGTGGTCAGCTGAACTCATGGAACTGCTATGTAGCCATGTCAGAATCTCTTTCTGGCTTCTTATTTAAGCTTGAATAGTAACTAAGAAGTAACAGACTATAGTTCTTGCCCTCTGAACAAATTTTTTGAGATTTTTTTTCTCCTGACATAACTAAGAGTCTCCAGAATGAAAAGTCTGCCATTCACATATCCATCTATAACATCTGCAAGCTCTTTGTTTTGATTGATACATGCAGCTGTACTTTTTAACACTGGCACTAGGTTTATTAACTGGTAATGTAAGGTGATTGTTGCCACATTAAAAGAGCTTCCTGATTGTAAACAGTATGTTTTGCTTTTTGCAATGACACGTGTACAGCACCTCATAAAAGAATTTAATATTCTTTCAAGATTTGATAGGAGTTATTGGAAGGTAAAGGTTCTCCTATCTCCTTTTGATACTTTATTAAATTCATGAGAGATTATATTGTTTCCTGGATAACCTGTGTTCATGTTTGTTCCAAAGTTTAATTTCCTAATAAATTCTGAGAACATGAAGAAAAGTCTGAACAAGAATCATTTCCTTTTCTTCTATTGTCACCTATAGTTTTATCTCACTTGGACCTACACTCTGACAATGTCACTGCTGCCCTTTAAAGAAGGTAGCATACAGGTGTCTTTTCCCAAAGGATAAGGTTATTTAAAACGTGTCTAGAAAGAGACAGTCTTTCTGGAGGTGTTATGTAGAGAAAGATCCATGAGAAAAAAAATTTAAAAAATCAATATAGCTCAAGCTATTGAGCTGGAACATATTGCTCTTTCTGAGTATCTAGCTCTTCTACCTGAATTGGTGGGAGGGGATTTACTGAAGACCACCCATCCATATGAAATCCTTTTCCCCAGACACTACAGAAAGTGATTTCCCAAAAGGTTAGAGCATAACAAGAAAGACTTTTGCTTCATCTTTTGTGTCCACTTCATTTTTTTTGTGCACTCTGCAGTGCATTAGAATAATTAATAATCCAGTTGCAAAACTGGATTCAAGAACTGCTCTGTTCAAGATTAGTCCAAGTAAGTTTGTGCTTGGTTATCTTGCTTACCTTGCCAGTGCATTCACGGAACAGAGCTTCCTCCATACAGTACTAAATACTCCTTACTGCAGAGTGGTAATAAAAAACCTGCTGTTAATTTGTTCAGTTTCAACTCCACAATGACAATATTTCAGCTCAATATATAAGCGATATTTTTCTTAACAAAGCTGACTTGAGTATCTCTGAGAGGTGTAAATGTGCCATAGGTCTTGCCAAAAGCTAAAGCCACTATTTGCACTCTGGACATCCGATTATAATAATTTAGGATTTTCATATACTTCACACAGGCTTTTTGATATTTCAAAATTTTGGAAACTGAACATTGTGATTCTCTCAAGAAAATATTTACAGTTTCTGTTTATGAAAACATGAAGAAATTCTGCTGAGAGTTCTAATACAGAATAGTAAAAAATAAGATTAATACTTCCAAGTTAGCTATAGACCATCATACTTGTCTAGCTGTGATATGAAGTGGTAAGAGGGAAATTAATTTGATTTATGAAGACCAGATTGTTCATATTGCCAAAAAACTACTGAACATCATTGAAAAACACACTGTTTCATTTCTGAGTGATGAATTTGGACATAGTTGTTAAAGCTAAATAGAATTTAAAATACATTTGCTCAGCTTTCTTTTTGTAGGAGTCTGCCTAGTGAATTTTCATTCTTTTTGACTGTCAAACATCTCACAACCTCATAAAATATTTGCAAGGTGCCTGGAGGTGCAGTTAAAAAAGGGCAAACTTGTGTTATGAATGCATGTTTCTTAAAGCTCTACTAATTAAATGGTTTCCCTATAGACTACAGGAGACAGTATTACAGTCTAATGAATGGAAAGCATTAAACTTCAGGCATTGTTTTACTAAGAATAATACAACTTTTTTACAGAAAAATCTGAAGAATAAGAAAGCTGAGGAAAGGGTTGGATCCTGTGTTGCTCTACTTGCCTGAGTAGCTCCCACTTTGAAAATGAAACAAAATATTAAAGCTTTCACCTGTAAATGTAAGTGGGTAGGTTTGTTTTATATCTGGAAGCACTGACACTGAAGTGATATCTATTACTCTGATACTGAGGTCCTCTGGCTGTTGATTTCCATTTCAGCTCTGCTGCTCTAGTGGCTGCTGGTAGTTCACAGGGGACCTACTGGGGGAAAAAATGAAAACAAACAAACAAACAAAAACCACCACCAAACAGCAACCAAACCACACCAAAGAAACAAAACCAAACAAATGCAATAAATAAATAAATAAATGCCACACTAAACAAACAAAAATCCCCAACCAATAAAGCTAGAGGGTAAGGTATGGAAAAATTCTTATACAGAATTCGTCTCAGTCAGTAGGTTGTGCTAATTAATGATAAATTTTCCATGGCTGGATCATAGAGTTAAGATAAGGGTCTAGTCTCATACTCCTATACAAAAAGCAGTATCATTGATAAATGCCTGTTTCCATGATAAAACATTCAAAACACAGTTTTCTACTGAGGATTCTGTGGCTTGATATTTATGTCCCAACTTGCTCTTTTTCAAGCATGTTTTTTTTCCACTGAGTTACTAACCATCCGCTTTGAATTGGGGATTCTTCAAGTCTGCTTCATGTATACTTTGAAGAAACCAGTCCCTTATAATTCACACGTTTACTGAAGTTAGTCAAGGTGCTAAGTTCTGAAAATCATTCTTGCTCAATACTGTGATACATGGTAAACAGCTGCATTTATGTATACACGTACTACATTTTTATAAAAATAGCTCTGGATTGCTTAGTCATTCTTCCTCCATCTCTTTCAGACAGAAACATTCTGAAGAGACTCAACCATTCCCAAACTGCTATACTATTTTTTTTTCTTTAATTCCTCAGACAATAAATCTTTGTTTTGGTGTCCTCCTGTTGTTGTTTAGCATTTTTTCCTATACAGCTTAGTTTTCCATTCTTCCTTTTGTTTGAATTCCCATTCCAAACTGATAACAGCAAGCATTCATAATGTCTTTTCTTATAAAGCTCTTTCTAAGAAACAGCTTGATACACAACAATATCAGTACTAGGCAAAATATTGATACTGGTGGAAACTAGAATGACTTTATATTTATTACAGAAAGAGTAGGCATAGGATGTTGTTAAAAAAGTTGCTATGCAAAGTGTGCACACTACCGTGGAATATGCTCACCTGGGTGTTAGAGGCAGAAGTCTTGAGGAATAGCTCAAGTTACAGTAAATTCAAAGTTAGAAAGAGGTATTTGTCAAAATGGCAAGTAAAGAATGTAGAAAACAGGAAGGAGAAAACAGTTGGCATGGTACATCTAGAATTTATTTCTCATTAGTTACTTAATGACACAGTTTATTCTGCATATGTAATGCCATTTCTTTTTCTTCATAATGTGTTAGAAAGACTCCGATTTGTTTTAATAACTTCATGACCCTAAAGTAGGACTGTGTGATAAGTCACCATCGCATGTGTCTAGTCAACAGGGAGTGCTAGAAGCTCTCTGCATGTAATAGCAACTGCATGATTCTGAATCAATCTCTGATTATCTATTTATTAAAATTTGGAGATTACTCAAAGTTCCATCTCTCATTTATGAACTGGATGGACTAAATCCAAGCTAAAAGGCTTCATATTTATAGCTCTTCTTGTGCAAGCAGTTTCCCACCACATTTTCTCCTTCTTCCTACTCCATGCTACAGACATCCAGAGAATTTTGTCTCTAACAAGCATGACTTGATTTCCCCTGCAGCTACTGCTCACACTGGATATACCTCCAGTATGGAATAGTGTATGATGCAGAGGTAACTGAGCTAGCCAAGACCTAAACAAATATTATTCAGGAATTTTCAGCTCACGCCCAGATATAACTTGCCTTTCTAGAATTTTTTAGACAGACATAAGTACTTTTCGTCTCACTAACATGCTTAGACAATTTAAACTCTGATGGAAATTTCTGCATACATCTGAGTGGTTTTACCAGTTCAGATTTTGACTAGTTTAAGAATTTGTGTAATATTCCCTTTCGGTGTTACTTTCAGTGTGTGATCTATGGCTAAAAGAAATAGCAAATCAATTTTGAGGATAACTTGTTTTCAGGCATCTGAGAAGAAGTGAGATTCCATTAACTCCATCAATCACCTCCTGAATTGTTTTCCCCTTAGGAGTGGTGAAATAACTTGGTGTCCTGATAGATGCTTAGGGCCAACACAGAAATAAACAAGGGAAAATCCAGAACAAAACACCTTTGTGGTCACTATTATTATAGGAATAATGACTTGTTACCCTTCTGAACCACATCTAGATTTAGAGAGAGTTATATCTATACATATATCTACATATATTTTTCTGTATTTTGTAGAAAATAAAGCAAAGAAACATTTTTTTCCTCACATTTCTGTTGAGATCTGAGGTGATGTTGACAGATGCTCATATCAGTTAGAACCGATAATCCAGGATTTTTCAGGATCTGTCCTATGCCCTTCCTGCTTATTCATCCTTGAGCATCATGCAACAGAAAGCCTATGCATTGCTCATGTCCTGTTTAAGTCCTGGAATTTATATGTAGCATAAATTTCTTATTAAAATTGTTGACTTCTGGGTAAAAATAAAAGTGATAGTTGAGTGCATAAGTTTAAGCAGCATATTAAGATGCTGACTCGTATAAGTACATAGGAAGACTGCATCTAAGCAGAGCCTATTTTTCTTCTCCATTATTGTTCTCTGGTAAGGAGAGACTATTCATAACCTCTTCACAATCTACTTCATCACAGGTGGCTGTCATTGCATAGAGAGAGGAGAGATGCAGAAACAAGAATGATTCAGATGTTTAGAAAATGTAATCTATTATTAATGAAAAGGAGACTTTTGTTTCTTCATTTCAATGTGATTACAAAATTACCTTAACAGGAGTGGAAAGGGATATCGAGAAACAGTCTTGACTTGTGCTGAGGACAAGTAGCTATGAAAGTGAATGAAAGCAAAGGAGCATTTCTGCACCATTTTCTTTATTTAGATAGTATTTTACACATAAAGAGATGACTCAAGGAAGAAATAGTAGAAATAGGAATAAATATTTCTAATAAGCAAAGTTTATAGTAATTATCTCAGAAGACTGAGATCTAGACATGCTGCCAAGTTTTCTTCCACTGAATTTCCTATGATTTCATTTCTGAATTATATGTTCACTTGCAAGTTTTTCTTGAATTTTGCCAATTAGCCAAGACTAAATAAATAGTTTTCAGATTTGGAAATGCATATTTACAGAAAATGTAAATTTATTCTTCAGTGTCATATGTGTGTAAACTGCAAATACAGATAATACACATAAAATGATACAGTCTTGCTGCACTGATAAGCAGGCACAAAAGCTTATCCTTTAAAATCAAGTGCAAAGTTCCATGCTACCACTCAATAAAAAGATAATCTCCAGATTTTTTACCAGGGCAGCTTTCACACTTTTTTTATTATCAAAGAAGTAGAGGAGAACATAAAGTTAAAGCATGGGAATGGTCAATGCTTCATCAATTACAACAGATCTTAAGGTTTTATGAATTATATAATTTGTCTTACATTCCAAGCAAAACATATAATAATTGATAAATCATTCTATCTATGTGAGGTTAATAACCTTCACAAGGCATTTGCTGGACAGACCACTGAATGACTGGTTAGGAAGATGAAAGCAAAAATGCCTTTTTTTTTTTTTTTTTTTTCCTGCTTATCTCAGCTTTCTTGTGGACTCCTTAGTTATTTCTTCCTCTTTTCAGTCATGATATTACTTTCTTCCCCTTCAACACAGTCTTATTATACTGTGTTTGTGCTTCAACACATGCTTCTCCGGAACCATGTGTTGCCTCCTTGCTTTTCTTTGCTGCTGTTAAGTAACCTACATAGTTCAGTGGTGTTCAGTAAGTCTTTTACCATATATGGTACTCACCCTGACAAATCTACTACTGCTCTGCACATGTAAAGAGAGGGATAGCAGGAATTGAGAAGTGAGGCTACAAAGAGAGGCTAGGACCCATAATTCAGGTGACTGAACAAACAATATAGTTAGAAAAAAAATATTAGTGAAAAGGGAAAAGCTACGCAACAAAGAGATTGATCTGCTATACAGGTATTGAGTATATACTGAAATACAAGATTGAAGCATCTTATTTGATGGGCTTATTGAAGAGGCAAGTTTTAAACAACTATTTAATATATCTCTGAATAAGTAAATTGCAGTTACTGAAAAATACAAGCTTCAAGCTCTGAAAATTATTCAGTAAACTACTGAGTTAATTTCTGTGACTGTAATCACAAGTGGACAAAAACAGTGTAAACAATTCAGTCACTGAAATTATTCCATGTTAGTTCTGTGGTAAACCATACTGCTTCACTTCAATGTTTTTATCTTCTTTCTCTTACACCTTCCTTTTCTCTTATTTCCCTCTGATTTCCCTCTTTTTCCTTTCAGATACTGTTTTTTTTGGTCTGGCTCGTAAAGTATTTTGCATGCAACCACAACATCCCCTCTCATTACCACCACTCCTCCTCAAGCAGTTAATAATACCTACAGCTGTTCCCTCTGAGCCATTTGCCCTGTAACTTCCCTGTGCTTGTGCTTCAACTCAGCTGAGGACAACGACTATATCTGTCAAGAGTTACTAGTCACATAAATGGGTTCAGCATCAGGTGGACTCCTGACTTTACCTTCTGTTCATTGTCCAGAATATCTGACCAGCATGGCAGGGGTAGCAGTGCATACACCATTCCCATCAGAAGCCACACTCCAAAGTGGTGGAGATATATGAGAAAAGTATGGTAATCACTTAATATCTGTCTGTAAAAGCAGAAATTCTGGGGATGCTAACTAGGATGCTGACATGCAGAGCAAAATGTTGATACTCAGTGTAAAACAAATATGAGTGGGGAAAGAAAAGGCAGTTTGCCTGTAGTGTGAATCAAAGAAAGGTTCTCTTGAAAAACTGGAAAAGCAGTAAAATGGTACCTGTCAGGAGAATGTGGACCATTCAGATAGAGATGGCAGCAGGATGCAGAGAGTATACTGAAATTTGCCAAAGTGTCATATTAGCTATGTAAGTATGCATGTCTTTCCACAGAATGAATTTTAATGTGTCTAAACCTTCACTGGATCCTACCTTTATGTCAGTAGAACTGTGCGGAGCATAGGCAAGGCACTGACTTTGCACATGCATAGTGGCTAATTAAGGCTTTAGTGATAGAGATGAAGAATGAGATGGCATATATCATGACTTAACTGGGGCTTTGTCACAAACACAATGCTATCCTCATTAGCAATCTAGGGCAACACAGTAACTGTCAAGAGAGTGTAAGAATGATTGGATACCAACAGTCGTTGACTAGCTACCAAAGGGGTCATTGTCAAAATGGAAAAATGTATCGAATAACATCTGATCCTTGCTCTTCATAAAGTAAGATGCAGAAGGCATGCAGAGTGTTCAGACACCTAGATGCAGCTCTGACAATGAACAGTGCAGTTATCACTATTTCACTATAAAAGCAGCAAGAGCAACATAGCATAAGGTGGCTATCATAATATTACCTTTTCAGATTTACTGTTTGTTCTCTTCATCCTCATAACAGAAAGGGAGAGACATTTGGCTATTAGTTCACCATCTGAAGGGGAAAATTAAAGACACACCACTGAATATGTCCATCTTCAGTATCTCTCTAGCATACCATTAATACATTATGTACTTCGATGTTCTTTTAACTAGGTGATATTTTTGTTCCTCATTGCAAAATTAGAATTGAAATGGAATAAATGACAGCATCAATAAAGAGTCATTCAATGACATAAAGTAACAAATAAGGTACTCCTTGTTTTATAGAGCATTAGTGGAACTTAAAAAAAAAACCCAGAAGGTTTGGACATCACCCCCATGTAAATGTAGAACAAGTTTGCAGCTCTGCAAACATGTTTGGTTTTGGGTTTGGTTTGGGTTTTTTTTTACAGTTTTGCAATCTCATGAAAAATAACTGTCTTTTTCCCATTTAGATTTTCTAAAATCTGTTCATAAATGCACCAGTAAGCTGAATATAGTTTTAAATGTACAAGCAACATATGTCCAAAACATGGTGAAATTCTGCAGTGTTTTGTATTTTCATCAATTTAATAGACTTTTTATGGTTGTTTTAAAATGCGGTTAGAGTCAGCTTCCAAAAGTTTAATTTTATTTTGTAAGATAAATGAAAAAAATTTTGTTGGGTGTCTGCAGTGTGTAAATGTTATGATGGCACTGCAGTTCCCAGTCATTAGTGAGCAGAACATACAAGAGGAAGTACGACATGAAAACAAATTCAGGTTTCATCATGTAAATCCATTTTGGTTTTGACCGCTGGCTAAGTAAATGATGATTTAAATGAAAGTAGAACTTAATGAGTGAGGAAAGACAAGGCTTGACTAAAAACAGATCCATATGAAGATGATGTTTTAGTATGGAGAAATTATCTAATTGAAATAGCAAGCGTGACAAAGGGATATTGAGATATCACTAAGTTATTAGTGGAATAGGTGAATGGGAACAAAGATTTACTTGGGTTATGATAGGAAAAACACCAAATTATATAAATCAGAATACTCCTATAACACTTAAATCTTTTGAATACATACTTTTTAATATCCAAAAAATCCATTCTTTTTTCTAATGTCTAGACAGAGGATAGTAGAAATAAGGGTGCCATCACAGAAGGTTTAAGGGTGCTTTACTACATCAAAATGAGTTGATAAGACATAGGACAATGTCTCAATACAGTCAGAGATATCCAAACAATAACCATTTTTAATCATCTCTTTGATAGAACATTACTGGGTAAAGCACAATGTTACGTTAATTTTGTTGTTATTCAAAATTAATTGATATTGTCTTCCTCAGAAATTTCTGAAAGATGTTATTCAAGAAACCCTTAGATCAGGGTCAGGTGGATTCTTGTGGAAGTGAAACAGTTCCCGGTTTTGGCTCTGATCGCATTTTGGCAGGTACCTCTGATTTTCATTCCAGTTTATTAATGTGTGAATGTGCCATTATTACCAAGGCCAACAGTGGCAATGACACCATCAATTTTGCTTCCCCAGCCGCAGCTTCGGTGTAAGAAGATAGATAGGGCCATTGATTCACTGTATTACAATTGTGTCCTAATGCCTTGACAGTCTCAACTTTCACTCTGAACTCCTGGGGCCTTTCCACAGTTCTCTCCATTACCTGTACAGAAGTGCTATCTTCTTGAGAACTGTACTGAGCAACCCATCTTCCTCATCCATTGTAGCAACAGTGTCCACAGCATGATTTTGTGTGTGAAGGACTACTTATTTTCAACAGCTGTAATTAGTATCTTGTCAATTTTGCTAACTATATTAATGAGGGGGAAAAATAAACAGGATTATTTTTTCATATCCTCATAATATTTGAGTTTAGGAACATATGAGAGTAACACAAACTGAACAAATACTGTTTTTATTTCTCTAATGTCTTCTAGCTATTCTAATGCTCCATGCTTGTAATATTTTTCTTACTTTTCCACAAAATTTACATATTTTTGCATTTTATTGTTTTGGTTTTTGGGGGATGGTAGCCATCAATAGGCAGGTATGCGTGGATTTAACAAAGATAAGCAAAAGAACTTTGGAATATAATATTTTTCTTATTTATGTTAGCATTTTTGGTATATAATTTTCAATAATTTCTCTTTCTTTGGAAAGATAATACATTTTCTGTGTATTTTTTCAAGGTGGTGTCAACAATGTATGGAATTTTTCTCCTGAATAGAATAACTTCAGAAAGACATGTTTTGAAGGGCAAAATCTCTCAAGTGTGTTTTTCAGTGCAGTTGTCTACATTAACTTAAATCTGCCATCTTGCTCTACAGTTACCTATTTTTATAATCACTGGTTGGAATTTCTCATTGTCAAGACTGGAAATTACTATGTATTACTTTACAATTTTACTGTGTCACATTTTACTATTTTAGGATTTTCTTAGTGTTAGATCTTTTTGAAAGTTTGAAAACTAACTCTTCCTCTACCCTCTGTGTGACAGAAACTGCTAACCAAATCTGTAAATAAGGAAAAGTAACAGAATCTGTTTTGAAATTAAGACATTACAATTTTCTGATCCCTCTTGTTCTATTGACAAGAATTACAACAGATTGTGGAATTGCTTCTTCTTCTCTCTTTTCCTTTTATTTATTTATTTTTTTAAATATGGAAATAAAAAGGAAAACCAGGTATTACCTCCATCTTAGCTTAGCATACAGTTTGTGTATAGGAACCTTTCAGAAATGCTGTTATTGGATTCATAAACTCAGAAACCTCACAAACTGACAACTTCTTGCTGTTTCTGTCTTCTTGCTCGTTATTTCATGCACTCTTTACTATCATTTTAAGTGTCAGAAAAAAAAAGAGAGACATTTACAAATATAGCTATAGTGCTTTGAGAAATGATTGCTCTCTGGGTGATCACACAGTTGAGGACTAAAATCTTTCCGTCTCCAGGTGAATGATTCAGTAGCTTTATGTAGAAGAGGTCCAAGGTATGTTCATAAACATATATGAAACTAAGCACAGAAAGATTGACTACACAAAGAGAGTTTTCTTTCAGCACAAATTCTTAGAAATGTTTTCAAGGTGTATTTTTTAACATTAACATTCAAGATATTAATACACAGTAATAATACAAAATATAGTCATATTGTGCCTCTGAGAAAACTCTTGGCAATGTCAAAGGGGAGGTTAAGTTCAGTGCTACATGGAAGTGATTTTACTAGAAGTTTTGACACCTTTTACAACTAGTCATACATAGACATTAGCATATGTTAGCATGAAATTGCAGAATATGAAGTCCATTTTTAGCATGATTCATGTGGCAGTAGGAGTACAGATGTAGATTAACTTTAATGATGCTTTTAAAAATATTATAAAGCACTTACACAGCTTTTCACATGTGCATTAGGGAAAAAGATTTGTTTGGTCTGCCAAGTAGATAGGTGCCAAATATAGAGAACAGTAGGCGTATAATATGTACAAAAATGAGTACTTTTCTCTCTAGAATCCATTTTCTGAATACCTTGAAAACTAGTAAACAACAACAAAAAAACCCCAACCCTAGACCTAGATCATTATTTAAAAGCTACTACCATGCATACTGTTTGAAAGGCAAATTGAAAGTTTTTATGATTATGAAAACTGAGATCAGACCAGTCACAGAATAACAATGCAATTCTCCATTGTACTTGCTCCTAACACCATTACAGTTACACCATCTTATGTTTCCAAGGCTAGTAGTGGTTAACTGATTAGCATTGCAACGAACAGCTACAATTAAGCCAGTTTATAATTCTTTTGAAAAATGCCTAAAAAATAAAGAATCTCAGCAGAGGACAGTTGATTTCACTAGAAGATTCTTTTCTAAGTCCTGAAATCTCCAAAAGTTTGGTGCATCTGACAGTGATGATATAATGAGGAGGGAATTTTATATATAATTTCTCTTTATCTTCTTTGAGATCAATGTGAAGACAAATCTGAACAAAATACTTAGGTAAATATATCAGCTCAGTTGCAAATATTTGTCAGTTCTACTTCACTGTAGTCCCAAATTATGTCACCTTGTTGTGCTCAGTGTAAATACACAAGGGAGAAAGAATAAATGGCCCTTTCCCCAGATAACTGTCATTTTACAGGAAGCTCTGCATATCTGTTTGCGTACAAACATCAATTTGTTCTAACAGTAAAACACTCCAGAAGCAGGCTGGCCTCATATTGTGCCTGGTAGAATAACTCTCCCTGAGATCCCACCTGAGGAACTCTCTGCATTTTACCCTAAGAAGAGAGAAAACATGCCTCAAACAAAAGCTGTCCTGTAATCTGGAACAGCAGTAACAACCCATGATAGGTTGAGCTAATGATCCATTATAAAAGCAGGTTTTTTTAAGTAGCTCATCAGACGGATTTTTTCTTTTTTAATGGAGCAATGAATCCTGAATTGCCTTGTTTGTTTTGAATGAATTGTTCTATTTCCAAAGAGAGATGATCTAGCATTTAGTATTTTACAATACCACCTGCCTAAAAAAAACCAAAAAAACCCAACCAACCAAACAAAACAAAACCAAAAACAAAACAAACAAACAAAAACCACAACAACAACAAAAAAAACCCAAACAAACTTTATTGAAAGTTTTATTCATGTAGTATATATAAAGGGTAAAAACAGGGAATGATTTGTCAATACAATTATACCAATCATTATACAATCAGGAGTATAACTCATTAGGTGTATAAAGATTAACCACTTAGTAAAAGATGCAGTACCATTCCTTAATTTTTGCAGATGATAATGCATATTGAAACAAAAAATCTTTGTATATAGTCAAGAAAAAACTGCATGTCACCTTACTAAAGTTGTTTGTTTCCAGCTCTATAATCTGAAGAACATTTCTAAGAAAACTTGCACTTTACATAGTCTGTAAATAAGATTTAATTTTCAATTGCTGCTATCCTATTTATCTTCATAAGCCTTAAACTAACCCGTATAATAATTATGAATTAAGATATGCATCAAGTAATGCTTATTTTCTTAATTTAAACAATTTTTCAAAGACAACCTGGTTTAAGGCTTACCTGTAAATAATGTAATTATGTTTTCATATTACTAATTTTTATAAGGCAAATAGCTTGTAAAGTTACACTCCAGTATTCATGCTAGAATTGTAAGAGACAAAACCCCATGATTCATGTGCCACTTAAAAAAAAAAACCCACAGACCAGGATAGGATTATTTCCAAGTTATGTAATGCCATGTAAAATCTATGGGACAAGAGCAAGCTTCACTTATTTTTTTTTATGGTGGTAGCACTTACTTCAGAAAAGTGAACACAAAATATGATTTGTTAAATCTACACTGTTAGGATAGCATACCTGCTGTCACCAATTTGTAACCTGCTGTCACCAATTTGTTACCTATTTCTCCTAGGTTTAGGATGCTCTGCTAGCACATGCAATCTTTTACTTTTTTCCAAACCAAATGTTTTCAATGCAATAAAAGTTTTTATATTCCAACTCCAGCATTAATTGGATACATTGAAAATACAAATACTTCAAAGCCAAATTAACAAAATAGCATTTGTTTCCATTCTCAGCTTTATTTCCTTCCTTTGCTGCTTTTTCAGTTTAGCGTTATCCTGTGTCTTCAGTTTTTGAAACCAGTATCTCCTCTGAGAACCAAACCAAGGAATCATTTATAATACCTGCACACGAATCCTAACAAATTGATGAAAAATTATCTACTTTATGCTGTTATTTTAGTCTCATGATGTGCTACTTAAACATGTGAAAAAACTTTAGTACTCAGATACTCTGATGGACCACAATGGGGTTACAGTCAAGTTACACATTACCTTGAAATAAAATTCTTTAAACTACTTCAGTACTTGCAGGGAGACTCTTAAATGAGCAAGGGTTATCACAATAGCAAATATAATTTTCATGTTATATATCAGGGGAAAAAAAAAAGTTTTCTGCAGGTGTGCAGGAGAAGGGGTCTAGAAGTAGTGGAAGAGCTTAGATGTGCTTCACTCTGCCCTTATCCAGCACTAACCACCACGCTAGTATGGCTCATGTCACATATCAGGGTCATGTAAGTGCAATTATAATGTTTTCCCAATTACAACATTTCCTCAAGTCTGCCTTTGCCACTTACATTGTATGGTTACACATGAGATTCTGAAAGATGCATTTTCCACAACATTTTCTATTATCTTTTTATTATCACTTTGTTTCTTGATTTGCTGCTTCTGTCTTTAGTGAGGGTTTTTTTGTGGTTGTTTGTTTTTGTTGTTGGTTTGTGTTTTGTTTTGTTTGTTTGTTTTTAAATATGGTATCATACAAAAATAAAAACCTGGGTTATAGTAAAAAGCAGGTACACATTTTTGTGAAAAATTGTAACTTTGAGAAAAGGCCATATATAATCTATTTTTAAAAACAAAATAAAAGATAAATTGATTAGCTTTACTAATTTTGTTTTGAAAACACATTTCCTAGCTCATTCATAGAATCACAGAATGCTGTGGGTTGTAAGGGACCTTTAACAAGCATCTAGTTCAACCGTCCTGCAGTGAGCAGGGACGTCTAGCAGATCAGGTTGCTCAGAGCCTAGTCCAACCTGACTTGGAATGTTTCCAGGAATGGGAATTTGACCACCTCTCTGGGAAACCTGTTCCATGTTTCAACATGCTCAACATGAAAAATTTCTTCCTTTTATCTAGTCTAAATCTACCCTTGTTTAATTTAAAATCATAACCCCTTGTCCTGTTGCAATAAGCCCTGCTAAAAAGACTGTCCCCATCTTTCTTATAGACCCCCTTTAAATACTGAAAGGCCACAATAAGCTCTTCCCAGGACCTTCTCTTCTCCACTCTGAACAACTCAAGGTCTCTCAGCCTTTCCTCTCAGAATAATTGTTACGGACTTCGGATCATTTTTGTGGCCATCCTCTAGACCTGTTCCAACAAGTTCATGTCTTTCTTGTGCTGCTATCAATCCTTTTATCCCTCAGCCTATACTGATACTGGGGATTGCCCTGATCCAGGTGCAGGACCTTGCACTTTACCCTGTTGAACTTCATCAGGTTTGCAAGGGCACATTTCTCCAGCTTGTATAGGTCTCTCTGGACAGCATCCTGTCCCTCAGGCATGTCAGCTGCACCACTCAGCTTGGTGTCATCTGCAAACTTGCTGAGGGTGCACTTCATCCCACTTTCTATGGCATTGATGAAGTTATAAAACAACACTTGTCCTAATACAGACCCCTTGGGGGTGACATCACTTGTCACTGATCTCCATCTGGACATTGAGCCATTGAGCACTATACTCTGGATGTGACCATTAAAGTAATTTCTTATCCACCAATCTGCCCACCCATCAAATCCGTATCTCTCCAATTTAGAGAAGGATGTTATGGGGGATTGTGTCAAAGCCATTGCAGAAGTCCAGATAGATGACATCCATAGCTCTACCCTTGTCCACTGATGTACTCACTCCATCCTAGAAGGCCAACCACTAGGCTAGTCAGGCAGGACCTGCCCTTGGTGAAGTCATGCTGTCTATCTTAAATCATTTCTCTGTCCTCCATGTGACTTAGCATAGATTCTAGGTGGACCTGTTCCACAATCTTCCTGGACACAGAGATAAGGTTGACAGACCAGTAGTTGCCAGGGTCTTCCTTTCTACACTTTTTTAAAATGGGTGCAATATTTCCTTCTTCCAGTCACTATGGACTTCACCTGTCTGCCAGGACTTTTCAAAAATCATGGAAAGTTGTTTGGCAACTACATCAGCCAGTTCTGTCAGGACTCTGGATGCATCTCATCAGGTCCTGTGCTCTGGTCAATAAAATTCACTGGGAAAAAATAGAACAATAAAGAAATAAAACCTTTTAATCCTCCTGTTGAATTTCAAAATGGAAAGGAATTAAACCTACAAATTCTACAGCTCTCTTAGGTTATAACAGGTAGCACAAGAATTTCATAGTTACAGCTTACCGTATGTGGGACTTCATTATACAACATAGTTGCTTCAATATGAAACCTGCCCACACATGCTTGTAAAATCAGGAAAAACTGTTAGAAGAGCTTGCTTCTAACATGCCATAACAATGACACATCACATCAGCCACTCTGGGAAAGATTCTACCTCTGTACAAAGAACTTTATTTTGTTACTGCCAGATTAAAATTACCTCCATTCTGCATGTGGCCAGTTTACCTCTTAAAGCACAGTTTATTTCACTGATGTTAAAGACATGTAAAGACATATATGTTATGCATCTATTCATTTAGTCAGAACAGAGGGAAGTGTATGGGATGGACCTGCTGGTGACCTCCCAAATCAAGGTGTATGATGAGGAAGACACTTTGAATTGGTATGCTATTTATTTGTATTGTGGGTAGCTTTGTCAAATGTGTGTGGTCATGAAATAGGAGAAATGAACTCTGAAGCTCAGATGCATCAAGAAATAAGTGTGAGGTGGAATAGAAACTATTTGTAATAGCAGCTAAAGATATGGAGCACCCAAAAGCTATAGAGCATGGAAAAAAAAAGTGTTAAAAAATTAGATTTTTATATTCCTTTCAGCCACTGTATTGCTTAGTGTTGATATACCTGTACACAAGAGGCTTTAAACTCAGATTTTACAGGAGAATATCAGAAGCAGATAATATAAAGCATTTAATACTTTATCAACCTTGTACTTACTTCATGCTTTGTTATCAGTTATACTGTTACATCAGCATACCTGTAACCATTCCATACATTGGGAAAACTATTTCTGCCTTAAACCAGATGAAGTCAGGTTAGACTTTCCTGCAACTGATTCAATTCTCTGTGGGTTAAATGGGGCAACAGGACATGTCTCTCACTCTCCCTCTCACATACATACACTTACTTTAGTTAATAAGTTATAGTAGCACAATGTTGCAAATATATTTATTTATTACTTATTCAAGTTAAAGTTTAAAGACGTTTGTAATTTTAACAGAACATCTATTTTAAATATACCTTTTCACTATCTGAATTGTGTAGAGTCACACAATCTTTCCATAATGCACAGTGATATGTCACTGAAAGGTTTTGAAATTCTTTTGGTATGAAAGGCAAGAGTAATTACTAGATTTCTTCTGGACCAGCTGGCAGTGGTCTTGACATGCATATTCACCACAGTATACAACTGCTTATTACTTAGCAGTAGCTTGGGTGATCTCAAATGCTGGGTTCTACCTTCAGGCTATAGAAAAGATGTATAGTTGTTAGAAGGGACACAGTATATAGATCAATAGTCCTAAAAAATATTTTATATGATGAGTAAGACGGTAGTTTTTCTCCAAAGGAAGGTGAGCAATTTAGCCTTTTTCCAGTGTTAGATAGCCAAAGGGACAAAAGCTGTGAAACAGCTGAGGCTGCCTTTTGGTTATTTGGTCCAACAAAATCCATCAAAAGCATTTTGTTTAAATGATCACAGCGAAGTGAGTTTAATATTGAAATATTAACATATGAGGTAAACAATACTATATTTATTACTCACATTCTGTCTTGGAAGGTGTTAACTTTAGTTTGCCTATGAGTAAAAACAAAATGTAACAACATAAAATAGGGATTTCAAACAACATAAACCGGTATTAAGCTACAAACCAATCAACCAAAGTATTTCCTGGAAAATCCTTCAGAAATAAAAGACCACATGGCTTCTTTGGACTGTCAGCACATAGAGGATTTGATATTTAGGTAGTCTCTTTCTGTTTTTCAGGTCATAGTTGGAGACTCTTCCTCTTCTCCACCATGTATTAAATACCTGACCTTTCCATTGTTCTTAAATATTTAACAGCTTTGGACTTATTTTCATCAGAGAAAAAAGAATGCTTAAAATGTATTGTGAAATATTAAATTTTTTGTGATAATGTTCAGGTAGCTAATCATTCTTTAGTACCATTTACCGTATAACCAAAACACAGTTCAAAGAAAAAAAATACTGGTGCTTACTTTTCATAAATTGCATAAATTATTCTTGTAACTGAATACCTAGAAATACTTAACATATACCACCTTAAAATACACTTCCTGTCAGGAGAAGGGTATTATCAATTCAATTATTAGAAAGACACAGAATTACTCCACTAAGGTTATTTTCCAAAGCAAGGACTGACTCCTGATCTTCAACTCTCAGCTCAGTGCCTAAGCACGGACATTTCTTTCTGCTTCATGTTATACAGATGACATAATCAGAAATGTTACAACATTTAAAGAGGGTATGGGGAAGACTTGAGGAAGACTGTCACCAAAGTATGGAGAGCCAGAGCCTCTGCTTTTGACACATTCAGTGCAATGATACAGGTAATGTCTTGCCCTTTGTTTGAAGCTCCTGTCTTCTTTTGGATTCTTAACTAAAGTCTGAACTGAAAATAAATGTACTGAGATACACTGAATAACTTGAAGTGCAATATGGTGTGCAAAATTTTAATCCCTTTTTCCTTAAAAGGTTAACTAGGTTACATTGCAAAGTACGTGTATATGTTCATGCATTTTTTATATCTAAATATATCCACATTTTTTTCCCTGATGAATACATACATCTTTATGAAGATCTTCATGTGTGAATTTCTAATAGAAAATATATCATTCCAGCGACACAGAAATGTAATTAACACAAAAATCGTATAACCCATCTTTATTATAACCCATCTTTATTTTCTGTATGTGGATGTGTACATAATACAAGCTTTTTTTTTTTTTTTT
>JAAGNO010005905.1:0-61301 GCA_033439905.1 Ceryle rudis | reverse complement strand
AAAATCTTGAGCAAGCCTTACTATCGGTTAAAACAATATGTATCCTAACGGTTACCACTCCCATGTGCTATCTGGTCGATTCTTCTTGAGCAATATGTACCCACCCTAACGGTTACCATTATCTGAAAGTCACATTTTACTGAAATAGTCTTAAGACACCTTCTGATAACAGCCTTAAAGGAAACTGGGCACAGGCTAACGTCTCCATCACCTTATTTTCGAAACACTACAGCTCCTTTTGGTGGCCACTAAAAAAATAGGTGTAACTCAATAACATTATTGATAGAACAGGTCAATATAGACCCATTTTTCACATCTCTCTGGATCTGAGGCACTAGGAGAACCATTGTCTGTGGAGCTGCTGTTTGATGCAACAGCTGGACTGAGCTCTTCTGCTGACCAATACAGTGTATTTCTATACCATTATCTGAATACTATGTATATATTTTACTTATCGTTGTTTTGTAATGTCTGGGTCTCACTTTTGAGAAATGAACACTGCTTTCCTAGAATACTTGTGCTCTCAGTTATTTGGTAGAGGTTTTCCCTGGTGTTATTATTTATATTGTATAGTAGTGCTTAGAAGCCATCTCTTCCAGCCCAAAGATGCCTTAGTAAGATTTTATTTCAGTGTAGTCCCTGCTGCAAACGTATATTAAGGAATTTCTAGTTTATTTCACATAGAAAAATATCATTTCCAAGTGCATCTGTATGCTCTTGATGCCATCTTAGCCTCCTGCATGTCTGCAAGTTTTGAATGCATTAACAGCCTACACCAAGTTATTGCATTAATCTCATGAAATCAAAGATTCATGTCGTTGACTGAAGGTGCAGTAAATGCCACTGGCAACAGAGAAATTTAAGAGTTGGAAATGCATTTCTATACTTGGGAGATATTTTTTTCTGGAGATGGTTTTTGCTTTGTCATGTTTATCCTGCTAAAGTTGGAGTTTGTAAGTCCTTGCAAAGTATTTAGTGGGGTGTATTCTGGAGATGCTTCTCGTTCTCTGCAGAGTTTTAGAATGTTAATGCTCTAGCTCAGTTTTTCTGCACTAGAAACTAAGCTTCTTGGGTTATCATGAACAGTCACTTATCTATTCTTGCAAAGCTGGCTGCCAGCTGTAGTTTATGGAATTTGTTTCATTGCAGATTTCCTCTGTGAATTGCTCCAGTAAATGGTTTACTTCAAGAAGTGAAACCCAAGTGCCAGAACTAGTGTCAATCTGATTCAAGCTGCAAAGTCCTAAAGTAACTCCATGTCCTCCTCTATTTGTCTAGAACCAAATATATCAACAAGCACTGCTGTTTAAAAATAAAGCTTCATTTTACCTCCCACTGTTCACTTTTGAGTTGTGCCCTGCTACTCCCAGGGACACAGGGATTTTTCAGCAGAGTGAGAGTTTTCTGGCTGGAGCAGAGTATTTGAGAACAGTTCTCACTTGCTTCTTAAAACTGCATCCTCTGGGCCAGCTCAGGAGATGGTCTACCCCACAGAGCAAGTGAGAGGAGTGTTCTGGCCCCTTGCATGCCTGTATAGCACCCATGTGGTGTTTAGATAGAGATCAGTAAGGACCACTGTGTGAATTAGGCACTTGTGCCATCTAGGAGCTCCAACAAGGGTAAGATTTTTTTTTTTTTTCCATTTAATTTCTCAATGCAAGGCCTTAGAAAGTGAATTTTGACCCCTCTGCAAAGGGGAAGAGTGGAAGCTTAGTTTGAGAGAGTCTCTCTACAGTAGAAGTTACATTATTAACATCTCCATTGGATAAAAAGTCTCTTGGAGACCTTGCCTTGGCCTCTGAGACACAAATAAAGTCCATTTAATTTGCTCGGCTAAATGTTGCCTTCGTGTTATAGAAAATGTTGCAGAAGAGGGAGGGTGGGAGGGAATACATGCCAAATTTTTCTCAGTGCATTCATCATTATGCAGAGTTGGGGGTTTGGTTTGTTGGGGTTTTTTGTTTGGCTGGTTGTTTTTTATCCTGGTTTCTTTTCATGAAAATTCAGTAAAGAAAGCTCTCAGATTTGTATCTTGTTTGTTTACAATCTGCAGTCCAGCTAAATGCAATGTAAAGCATGAAGAGGTGTTTGTGGTTGTGTTTTTTTCCAAGTATACAAGTATACTGGAGCCGTACATGGGTGAAACCTGCAGGAATACACGGTCAAGTCAAAGCAGATGGTGACTCAGTGACTGGAGGAGCAGATTTATCTTATTATTATTCTCGATATAACAGTATTTACTTACTGGGTCCCATACACAGCGTGGCTTTTTTCTCTTTTTGTTATTACTGTTGTAAACAGGAGTCTTTGTGCAGTTGCAAGATTTCTAGGCTAGAGTTTACCATCTTATGAAAATTGTATTGAGAGCTGTGATTCTTTTTGAGAGGTTGAGGGAAGAATGTAACACATTCGTGTAACTGTGTAAACTGGCAAATGAAGATATTTAAATTTCTTTGAAGTTTTGTGATAGAAGTGTTGTTCTTCAGCTGTGATGATTTAAAGAGATGAGAGGACAATAAGAAGTGTTTAATCCATCATCAAATGACATTAAGTTCCACAACAAGTATGTGCTCTGCCTATAAAGAGATGGTGTTAGCAACAGAAAACAGGGTATAGCCCTGCAGAAACCTCTTCAAAATGATGGCATCTTGTAGGCTGGTTAGTGAGAAATTACTGCACTTTTGTGTAGTTAAGGAGCACATGATGCAGGCAAGTGATGGAGACGAAGCCTTTGAGAAACACTTCTGAAGAGTGGTAGGAGGCTTTGGAAGTAAATGTTTGACTTCTGCTGAATAAACACTTCCCTAAGATACTGACAGCAATGTAATATATTCCATCAGAAAGATTTTGCTTGGTTAACTCTGGACAGAAGTTTCCTGCAAGAGTTTGATCTGATGATCCTGTGTTACCCTTACAGAGATAACTAATTAGCAAATTTTTGAGGATACTTAGACCTCTAGGTATCTCCCCTTGGACTTTGAGTCTACTTCACTTTGGAACAAGTATGTAGTTTCTTGGTACTTTAATGGCCTGGGATTTAGCTGCTGTGTTGTTGCTTAAAGAATTAAAGTTGTTGAACATTTATAGAAGTTACTGCTAAGCTTGGAACGCAGTCGTGGCTTTTTTAAAAGTATTGAAACAAAGCCACAGTTGTGATTTGGCCTCAATGAATAGTTTTTGTTGAGTAATTTTTGTTTGAATTTACAAGAAACTTTAATGACAGACTTTAATACTGAGTTTGTCTTTTCAGGATGCAGCTGTGTATGTTTCCTTTCACCCACTCAGCACTAGATGAAAGATGAAATGCCCCATTCATGAAAAAGTACTTACACGGTACTTATGTACAGATGAGATATGTTTTTCCATCCATTTTAATGTATGTCTCATGGAGAAGGTACCATATATGAGTCATAACAAAAAAATTCAGATGACTGTGTTAAGATAGTAAATTTTATGGAGGAAATTCAGTTTGGAGGTGGAGGAAAATCCCTTCTCAGTCACTAAAAATCAAATGAGCTGCTGTTAGCATATACTTTGCTCTAGAATTGTCACAACAACATTGTGTTTAAAGCAATGCTCAGTATCACATAGACCAGTCCCTTTCAGAAAGACTGCCTATTTATGAAGCGTGAAGGTATATCAAATGAATTCTAGTAGATACCATGTGGTTGCATTATTGTGTGCAAAAGTCATTTTACCACACCATAAGATAAACAGGCAGGGAAGGGATTATGTTATTCATATTCTATTTATTCCTTATAATGTTATTCATCCCTCAAAAGCAGCCTTAAATTAGCAGCTGATCTCTCACAACCCACAAGATTTAGCAATTTATACCATTCGCAAAGTGGCAGAAAGTATTAGATTTCAGATGGTGGAAAGAATATGTTTCTCACTTTAAATCAACTTGAGGTAGCAGCTGCTAAAATCAAGTAAAATCAAACGTGTAAAAAGAACAAGATGGTAATCAGGGTAACATAACTGTGAATGCCCACTATTTTGCAGCATGCTGAGGCTGAAAACGCTTGGCAGGACCATTGGAAATAGTCTCAGAACATTTTTCTTCCACGTGCTGGTTCTGGTCCAGTAATCAATGCAAGAGACAAAGACCTGGGCTTAAAATAGCTCTTCAGCACCAAAAGATCTCTTCCTGCAAATTCAACTGTGTTACACTAGCTCTCCATCTCTTCCTTGAATAGGAGTCAACTGACACTCTGAAGATTTATTTTTGTTTAGCACAATGAGCTTTGGTGCTCATCTCATCTACCCTTAGAGGTGTAGATGGCAGATGCCTAAACCTGAGGTGGTTCCCTGAACCTCACATCGTAGCTGACACAGAGAAGTTGTCTGTCCGGAGCAATTTCCTTGAATTCAGATAAGGTTATGAAAACAAGCATGCTGTCATAGAATCATAGAATGATTTGGGTTAGAAAGGACCTTTCAAGGTCATCCAGTCCAACCCCTCTGCAGGGAGCAGGGACATCTGCAGCTAGAGCAGGGTGCTCAGAGCCCTGGCCAACCTCACCTGCAATGGTTCCAGGGGTGGGGCAGCGACCACCTCTCTGGGCAGCCTGGGCCAGGCTCTCACCACCCTCAGTGTAAACAATCTCTCCCTTCTCTCCAGTCTAAATCTCCCTCTTTTAGTTTCAAACCATCACCCCTTGTCCTGCCACAAGAGGCCCTGCTAAAATATTATCCCATCTTCCTGACAGGCCCCCTGTAAGTATTGAAAAACTGAGCTTTGCACGAGGGGAAAACCCATATCTCTCTTGAGCAAGTTCCTCCAGAAGAGCTGTTTGAGTAAATTACAGCAATATCTGTCCAGACACTCAAACAATGAAGCAGACTTGGAAGTCTGAAAATCAAGCAGGATGGGCAGCTGTCAGAAGGAAATGTGTAACAAAAAATAGCCTGCATTTGATAAGTGAATTCTGTCAATACTAGACCAGTTCTTTGCCTCTGGAGTTTTCTGAAAATAAGTACTTATTTTTGATTACAGCCTGACTGGAGGACATATGGGAGCTGTATTTAGATATGATATTTTTTTCCCACCTGCCAACCCCCAAACCCCCTGTATTTGTTTGATAAAAATATCTGGAGTGGAAGAGCTTCATAACAGATTCAGCCTTCATGCTTCATGTTTCCCTGTTGCATTAGTACTTATAGCAGGATTTTGGCTGATTTGGGGCATGATAGTGTGATTTATTCCTTGAAAGAGCATGTAGGTAAGCTTTTCTATTATTGTAAAGTAATGTGATAACCTGTGTTGGGAATGAAACTTCAATGGCTGTTTGATCTTATTAAAATGTAATAAAAACATTTGTGGCAAGACCAGTTGTATCACATCTACTCTCTGCTCCTGAAGTTGTATTTCAGGTGATCCCTTTACTATGAGCTCCTTCTACATAACAAAAGAAAATAAATATGGCAAATTCAGCCTGAAGAGTTCTCACTGTATTAACTCACTGAGCAAGTCATTTAACCTTCTATGTCTGTTGATCTGATTTTGTCATTGGGTGTCTTTCTGGAGATGTAAGAAAATACCCTTTTTCTTATTGAGGGGTAAAAAGTTAACTCCCATAAGCATCAGTATTTTATGTCTGTTCTGGTTCTTAGTGATTCTATCATTTTAATGAGGGACTGACTGCTTCTGTTAAATAGATGTGATTTCTGGTTGTATTCTGAATACTAGATCTCTTAAATCTGGCTCCAGATTTTTGGGAGAGGAGTCTGTGAGCCCCACAGGATGAATCAGTTTATTCTGTTTTCATGGCATGACCTCAAGGACTGCATAGGATATATTGGGTGGTTGCTCAGAGTTACCGCGAGAATTAAATTAAAAGGAGAGAAACTTCAACCATGCATAACGATTTCTGAAACTGGCTTAAAATGGCTTTTCTGTGAGAAAAGACTCACTGGAATAATGTATGTAAAGGCAAAGTTTTTCTACAGTGTGCAATTTTTTTTTAATTTTTGTTTTTCATATTCAATTCAATCTGTCAATGTTTCTCTAGCAAGATGCTATGTGAGATGAATAGAAACTAAGCAAAGTGAAAAGATGAATTGCTGGAGATGTTGCACATCGTAGGCAGCAAGTTTTGATCAAGAGCTGAGAAGCCAGTGTGTACCACAGGCAAAATTCTGCTCTGCACATCCTTATAAATCATAGAATCATAGAATGGTTTGGGCTGGAAGGGACCTCTAAAGGTCATCTAGTCCAACCCACCTGCCATGAGCAGGGACATCCTCAACTAGATCAGGTTACTCAGAGCCTTGTTGAGCCCCACCTTGAATATCTCCAGGGATGGGGCCTCAACTACCTCAATGCTCGAGAACAGAACTTTGCTCCATGTGAGTACAAGAGGGAGGATTTAAGTACATTGATGTGAGCTCTACCCTGATGCAGGGTGATGGATTCATGTGGTACTATAGGTTGGATGGCTGGCAGTTGTGCTTTTTTTCTTCCAGGACTTTTGAACTTGTGTTTCTGGAGAAGTCATAGAATTATCAAGGTTGGAAAAGACCTTTAAGATTATTGAGTCCAACCATTAACCCTTCTCTGACATGTCCACCACTAAGCCATGTCCCCAAGCACCACATCTATACAGCTTTTAAACGCATCCAGGGATGGTGACTCAGTCACCTCCCTGAGCAGCCTGTTCCAATGCCTGGCAACCCTTTCAGTGAAAATTTTTTTCCTAATGTCCAGTTTAGACCTCCCCTGGTGCAGCTTGAGGCCATTCCCTGTTAGTTTCTTGTGAGAAGAGACCAGTGCCTACCTCTCTACAACCTCCTGTCACATAGTTGTAGAGAGTGATACAGTCTCCCCTGAGCCTCCTTTTCTTCAGACTAAACAGCCCCAGTTCCCTCAGCTGCTCCTCATAAGACTTGTTCTCCAGGCCCTTCACCAGCTTAGCTGCTCTTCTCTGGACCCACCCCAGCACCTCGATGCTTTTCTTGTATTGAGGTGCCCAAAACTGAACACCATATTTGAGGTGTGGCCTCACCAGTGCCAAGTACAGAGGGTCATTACAGTGCTGATGCCCCAAATCCCTACACTTCTCTTCAGCTCTCATAAAACCTTCAGCATAAAGCTTGCACGGGAGTAGCTTCTGGAAAATGTCTTTATGTAGATCTGAGGCAGGTGTTACTGCAGAGGAACTGCTGGTGAGAATTCATCCCTGCCTTAAATGTGGAAGAACCAGTCTGTTGTTTTCTAAACTTGTATGCTAGTTTAGATCTAACGGGGAGACCATAATATAGCTTGGAGTTTATTAGTAGGCTAGGGGTTGGCTGGCTTTGATTCTGTTTTATTTTCCTGTCTAGACTTTTTATTCTGCAAGTAGCCCAAAAATAAATGATAGATCTGATTTTGGACTGATTTAAATCAGGTGAAATAGAAATTAAAAAATAACACGTAAATTGTTAAAATTTTTACTAATATTTTTTTTCCACTGAAAAACACTACCAATTAAAACAAAGTAATATGAAGTTTAGTTATTATTTTCACATTTTCAAGCAAATCAAATAATAACACATCAGAACGTGCAGATGTGGCATGGTAGGAGCACAAGAAGCTGGACCTTGGTAATTTGTAGGAACCTGCACGAGGCTTCAGATGTAATGACAGGTTTCTGGGGGAAGGCATGACCACGCTGTAGCTGATCCAGGACAGTCTCCTGCTCCTCTTCCTGATTCCCCCCTCCCCTTTTTTCCCTTGCTTCCAACAATAATCTGTTTATTCAGGCAGTGTTTATGCCTTAATTGAGTGGTGATTCAAGCTCAGTATATTTCCTGAGCATCGCAGCAGAAATAATAAGAGTGGGTCCTTATTTGATTGAAACAACTACCATTATGCTGATTTTAGGGGAGTTTGCTGATTTTTATTTTTTTTTCCCACAAATGGAGGGTGTCATTTGTTCCATTCTGACATTTTCTTTGGAAGTATATTGATGAGGAAGGAGCAGAGCATGTTTGGGTTAGATCTTGAGAGAGAAACCAGCTGGGTTACAGAATAAGCCACAGTTGTTATTGAGGCGAGATTGCTGATTCAGTGGTGATTCAGAAGGTTTTCTTTGGCTTCAAAAGACCTCCAAGGTGGTTCTTTAAAGAATATTTTACACTTGAGCAAGTGTTCAGCAGTTGTTCTGCAGGTTGAGTGTATAATCATGGGTTATGACCACATGCTCTAGCTTTTAAAAGTGTTTTTCAAGTGACTGCCTTAAAAATGATTGTAGTGGGTTTATATAATTTTTTGGGAGTTGCATTTATTGTTAATTTAAAGAAAAATCAGGGCGTTTAAGCAATAGTGAAGCTTTACATAACTTCAATCTGCAGGAGGTTGCTGAGCTTTGTAATGGGTCCTGCTGCTTTTTCTAAACGCCTGCAATGGCTCTTTTATTTTTTTTTTTTTTTTTTTCCAAGGAGGTTGCAAAGGTCAGTGATTCATAATTCTCATTTTATTGACATATCTTCTTTCTGGCAGCTTGTTGATTTCTCTGAGGTAAATAGATGTGAGTTCAGGCAAAGTTTACTGCCAAAAATGTTAACTTGAGGAGCCAAATGTGTATAACAAGCAGGATAGAGAAAATCTACAATTATTCCTCTCCTTTCCTGAGCTCGTTTCTTTGGTTGTTGGTTGGTTTTTGGTTTTGTTTCTTTGGTTTTTTTTTGTTTGTTTTGGGTTTTTTTTTGTTTTGTTTTGGTTTTGGGTTTTTTTGGGGTTTTTTTTGGTTTTTTTTGGTCAGGTTTTTATTACTTGTGCTGTTTGTTTATTAAATTGGTACAACATGCCCACCAACAGGATGACCTTCCTATACTTAGGCTTGTTCTGAAGAGACTGTGTCTGAGAGCAAAATCACCGTGCAGCCTGTAGTCTGGTTCAATCCTTATCCATTCCAGTAAGCACAACAGCTAAAAATCATCTGTAATAGTAAAGCTTTGGAGGGTTTTTTTATGTGTCTGAAGATCATAAATGTATCACACTGCAATGGATGATGGAGGAACGGAAGAGGAATTATGTTGTTGCGCTGCATTGCTACTAAATAATGTTGGTTTTGTTTTGTTTTTTTCTTCTTAAAATTCTATGAAAGTTTTACTCTGTCAACCTCACTCTGCCCTTTCATGTTTCCATTCCTCTTCCTGTGAGCCATGGAAAGTTTATCATGGTACAGCTGTGGGCAGCATTTCACTTGGAGACCTACTTCTTTATGTGACTAATGGCAGCCCTGCCTTCACAGGAGCTCTTGAGAATGAAAAATTGACAAAGGGAAGTTGATTTCTGGAGTGTTCGTGGAGGGTGTGGGATCAGCTTTCCTCTGAGATTTCAAAAAACATTAGCAGCACAAACAGAACTTGAATTACACAAATCTTCCTGATTTGACAGGGAGGGCACTTAGGCAAGGAGAATATTTATCCAGATTAGTGAAAACAATTAGGAGACTGTGGGTAAAACAACAAAGCTTTTACTCAGAGAAAGGCATTAGATATTATTAAATTAGGAGCCATGTGTGCCTTCAGAAGTTACTGACCAGATAAGATTCAGCAGTCTAATCTTTTGCCTAATCCTTTGTTTTCCATTTTTGCTGAAGGTTCTTGTCCTTGTTTTTATAGCATCTGTGGCTTTTTGGTTTTTGTTTGTTTGGGTTTTTTTTAAAAAAAAAAGGGAAGAGGAGGGCAAGAGCAACCTGTTGCAGTGGACGTGTTCCACTTGTCTGTTTTGGGCAATACTTCAGCTGAACTATCTTCTCATGGTGCAACTGCTTCTCATCACACGGAGAAATAACAGGCATCACAGAAGCTGAAGATCTCATAACAAGGAAGCAGCAGAATGAGAACATGAAGGGCTCTTGTGTTTCCACATACTAATAGTTCAAGTTTTTCACTCTTGCTGAGAAGTAATATGATTTCTTGAGAAAAAGAGCCCATTTTTCTCGGCTTTAATAAGCATACCGACATAGAAATCCTTGATGTGATACCTGACATGAGTGGCAATAGGAAAATGGACAGAAATGAAAAAGAAACTGTGGTTTGTGAGACAGCAGAGCCTGTCCACGGGAGCTGTAGTTGAGGGACATGGTTTGGCATCCATATTTTAGGCTTTTACCTGCCCAACGGGACAACCTTAGCCCAAATCTTCAACTGGCACAGATACCTCTGTCCCTCTCTCCTGCCTCTGGCCATGGCTAGTAATAAATGCACACCAATAAGCGTAAGAACAGGTTTTAATAGATTTCTATGATCCCCATCCCTTTCTAGCTTCTGGGAATTGAGCATAGCAAGCATTGATAGATTTATTCTCTATTAATTGTCTAACACCTTTCAAATGCATTCATACTTTTGGCCACAATGAGTTCCACATTTTAATTATATTGTGTGAAGAGAGGACACAAAGTGGCGTAGCTCCATTGACATCAAACAGAGAAACAGTTGTACATCCAGCTGACAGACGTTACTGGTATACCTGGAACGTGTTTACAATAGGTTAACAGCATGCCACTCTTTCATGTGGTTGTAGGAAAATAAAAGCAGCAAGGCTCACATAAAAAGTAGCCTTAAGAGTACTAGAAAAAGGTTGGTTTATCTTTATTTTAAAGAATTATTAAAAAAAAAAAAAAAAGTAAAACATTAATTATTAAGGCTGGGGACCTGAAAAATGGGTCATACAGTTAGATGTCCAGAAGATGTGTGTGCATGTAAAATCTGTTCTATCTGCTTTATCCTAGTCATAGTGGAGCAGAGTTTTAGTTATATGACTGAGCATATGAGAGTAATTTCTTTTTATAGCCATTTTGATTACAGTGTTCCCTTAAAATCCTTTAAGAGAAAGGGGAGGAATTTTATGAAATCTTTATGTAATAGAAATAAAACAGAATCTCAACTATATTCTGTACAGTGAAGAAAAATCAGTGGATGATGAAAAATCTTGCATGTTTTCTTTTAGGTGGAATTTCTCTTTTTAGCCTATTTAACTTCTCGTATGTCAGTGAGTAGGACATGGTGGGTGCTGCACTTTCAGTGATTTCTTGAAAAGCTTTATCAGGCAGCCCTGCCTCGTGCTGTTTGCTCTTGTGGTACCTGCCAGTGTTACCTGCCAGCCTTCTCTCCTGCATCCTCTGCATCCGGTGGGTCCTCCTCTTGTGTAATGAAGGAATCCCTCAAGGAAAGGTGAAGAAAAGGTCTCACCTATTTGCTACTAAGTTCTCCGTTGAATACATATTTGTTCACTCGAGTCTGCTTCAATCTGAGACAGTGAGGCAGGTCCCCTTGGCTTTAGCAGGAAAATATTCAAAGCTAAGATAGCTGTTGTCTTTTTTTTTTTTCTTTCCCATTCCACTGCGTGTCACCTTATATCCATGTTTCCTAGTTAGGAGATTGCCAAAGATCCTCATTTTTACAAGGAGGATTGGTTTTGGCCGAGGAGCTTGACAAGGTTTATGCTGGTTTCTGCTTTGTGGTTAGAGCTGGTTTACATTTATGTGCAACAGAGAAATACCATATAGACACGAGCATAAATAATTCACCATTCACTTCAACAAGAGGCAATTACATGCTACATTATTCAACAATATACAAAGACACTGCTTGTTGTGTAAAGAGAGCAATATTCTGCCAGTGAACTGACAGCAGTTTTGCAAGTAAAATATAAAAAGACATAAATGGTTTATTACCAACTCAAATCACATAACTTTTCTCCTGCCTGCAATTCACATCCTTCTGCTTTCAGAGCTGAAATAGAGGAGAGGTGAAGTATATCTGTGGCTGTGGTTGTGACTACTGGAAATGTTGAATGGAAGAAACAACAACAACAAAAAGATACTGTAGATGTCTTGATTTTGTGGGGTGAATGAGGAAAATGAGAGCTGCTTGTGCTGGGGAAAGATCCTGGCTTGGTGAGCATCCATCACTGCATAGTAAAAGGAGGGAGGGAATGAACTTTTACTGAAAACATCTATGTAAAGAGAAGGGAGAGGCAGTAGGGAATTAGGTCCTGACTTCTACACGTTCATTACAGTTGGGTTTTTTTAACACGTGAGCATGATGGTGGAAAACTGTGTAAAATGGTATATCTGCAACAGCAGATATAAAAAAAAAATAAAATCAAATCAATGTCTCTATTCTATTAGCTGAGTAGTATGTCATATTGCCCTGTGGTAGGTCATCAGGCTGATCAGCTAATTAAGCAGCCTGTTGTAGTGTGTATGCAGAAGTTGGCAGAGTTACAGTTGCTGGTGGAACTTTAAAATTTCCCTCATGGCTGATGTGATTAAGATCTCGGTTTTACTCTCACCTAAGGAATTTTTTTTTTCCTTGTATCAGCTTCCCAATAAAGCATTTCCCTCAGCTGTCAAAGATGTAGTTTACACGGTTTTTCCTTGAGTTTATAATATTTGTAACAGAGTTTCATGAGAAATGTCTGCACCTGGGAAAGGTTCAATAAATTCCAGTCCATTTTATTAACATGCACATAAGATTGCACAGAGAAGCTTATGTGGTTTTTCTAAGATCCTACTCTCCATGTTCATTATAAAGTATCCCTGATGGGTCTTTTGGAAAAATTTGAGAATTAATGTCAAAAACACAAATCTTGAATTGATTCTGTAAGACTATCTCAGATAAATCCATTCAATCAGTATCACTGAGCAGGTTTCAGATCCCTGTCAGGAGAGGACCAGAGAAAAATGGCTTGGTTATGTATTTATTTTCCTATATAGACAGTACATAGTAACTGGTGCCTCTGAAAATAAAATAAACAGCAAGGAGCTGGAGAGCAAAGCTCTGGGAGAATATTGAGATACTCACTGTGTGTCAAAATGGAGGAGTTCAGGGTGGAAGGATTACACAAAAACAAAGGTGTAGCACATGAGAAATGTTTACTTGCAAAGTAGAATCTTTTCATCGCTTGTCAGGACCTCCCTTTCTCATCCTCCTTCTCTCCAGCCATTAAGACCATTGGCGGTGTTTGGACAACCACAGTTTTAAATATTGGCTCCTTTCCAAAGCTTTTCTTTTTCTTTTGGACAGTCGTCTGCATGATATGCCTATAATATTTTATGTATAAAAAATAGGATATTACACATAAGAATCTGATTTAGTCTCTCTAGTTACTCAAACTTCTGTCAAAATTATCACAGGTCCATTGCTTTAGGGAAGTTTTTAAGACTAGTTTCTTTGAGAAGTCTTGCACTGATTTCTTTCTCCTTGGTTTGAATATAGTCAGTAAAGATTATGCTACAGTTTCTATCTGCCTCATCTGACTTGTAGAATCAACTCATTAAGGAAATGCACTTTTTTTTTTTTGTAGGAAGGTATTTTACAAATACTTTTATTCGGTAGTTATCTAAGTAATTATTCTTGGGTCACAGCCTGATTGCTCTGGTTGTGGAAATCCTCCAATATGATTATCTAGAATTAGAACAATGTTTCTTAAGAATTAAAAATAAGTATTGAAAGAGCTAAAGGCAAAATAGGCAAATTCTGGGACTCAGTATCTATTATACTTCTGTGATTTGGTGTGTTGTGGAGTAATCAGAGGACACTTTGTGTATCCGTTGTATTGTCAAGAGAAGATATTTGCATTATTGGTGGCTTGAGCATTACACAAAGGTGCACTTCAGAAATGTGCAAGTCTGTTTTCTTTCTCAGAAACAAAGGGACAAAGTCCAACAGGAAGATTTCTGCAGACAGAGCTGTGCAAAGTATGAGGTGGTGTTGGGTGGGATGAAGAGCACCACAGGACAGGAAAGAAACAAAGATGTTTGGAAACAACACAGAGAAAAGGCATTTTTCAGCCTTAAAAAGCAAGATGGATTTTTGTAGAGAAAGGAGCAACTACTGTGGGTCCAGAGGAGGGAGCCACTGGCAAAAAGTAATGAGAAAAAAAATTGTACATGGTTACTGAGGTGTATTTAAATGAGGAGAACTTCACCTGTAGGAGAATTACGCTCAAACCAAGACCAAAGCTTGACAGAAATACTTTAAACAGCTTTAGCCACTTTTTGGCTGTAAGCAGCTGTGGTGGTAAAGTGTTTAGAGGAGGATGGCAAGTACCCTGTTCCACAGGGTGCTTCAGCCCCTGATCTACGTCAATGTGGAGTCCTTCCACAGGACATGAGTGCTGTAGTCCCTGCCCATGGTGGCTGCCTCATAACAAGGGTACATCTACTCCTGTGTTGTCTGCACAACCTCTCTGGTACCAAAGTGCACTCCAGTACGATGATTTGCTGGATCCAAGGGCTTGCCTTTAAGTTGCAGCACTGATGGTATGTTTCATTTAAGTAAGACATCTTGCCATTTTTAGCAAGTACTGTGTTTTCAAAAGGTGTTTGGCTAAGAGTGCTGAAAGTATCTTGGTGACCTTGCAGCACATCATGGGTGGTTACTCTTGTCCTGGAATCATATGGTTCAGAAACCAGCGATCCTGTAAGGAGCCTTTGTTCATGTCTACTATTCAATTAGCTGAATGTTTTACTTGTGGCTTATGGAGTTTTTTTGTTTGTCTTTTTCTCTCATATGCTTGAAAGGAGACTGTTATCTCTGCCTTGTTCTCTTAACTAGGGTCTCACCCCACTTCAGGACTGTTCATTTAAGGTCCTGATGGATACACAGATAGAGTGTAAATATTTAAACCCATCTTATTGGCCACTACCCAAAAAATGCTTCTGTATTTAAAGGGCAGATTAAGATCTGCCAGATAGGTTGGTGAGCAGCTGAAGGAAGTCGTGTAGCATTACCTGTGGTAGCAACTGTTCATCGATGTGAACAGATGGGTGATTGAAAAGAAAGGGCAGCTCGCTGTGAACTTGAAGCCAAATGCTTCCTGGGTTTAATATCGTGAGTGCTGTAATGAATATACTTGGCAAATGGAAGGCATCTTTCAAATAGAATTGTGAAATTACTTGTGGTAGATTGTACTTTGCTATGGCTTTGATTGAACGTGAATACAGATATTATGGCTGCTATTCTGTGTGTATCTATCATATATATGCGCTTTTGTTTCTTTAGGTTGTATGGTGCAAGTCTTTGAAACCAGTTCTGGGAAGATGAAGCTTCCAGTAACAGAAGTCCAGCTTGGAGCTCACTTGTTTTAATACCTGGGAATTTCTACCCCTATTTCTACCTATTCCAGCGTAAATCAGAGGACAATGAGTTATTTTTATTTTTTGCATATTTTCACACTACGCAACAATTTTTCTTCCTTCTCATTTTGTTTAATTGGAAAAACTTGAGCCAGTTGTGTAGCTGATTCTTACTTCACCACATTCCTCTTACTGAGCCACATCCACAGTACATCTGTTTTCATTTGTTAGTTGTTGAGTTTGGGTTTTCTTTACTTTATTTGGCATATGCCACTTCTTGAGCGCTTTTACCTGTTCTGGTTTGAACTTGTCCTTTTGCATTGCTGAGTAGTCTTAGAATCACTCAAGGAATTAAATAATTTCAGACTTGCAGAAGATGACTCATACACTTCAGAAGCGTTTTTATGGCTGTGCTTGGCTCATTAATCCAGGAGTTTAGCAGTAGTAATATGAGGTATTGCATTAATTGTTGCATACATTTATTACCAAATGACTTGCACAGACAGTGTTTCAGATGCTGTGGACCTAATCATAATAACCAGAAGTGTCCTGTTTGCAAAGGAGAAAATAAGATCCCTCTGTACACCGATAGCAAGCAGATGAAGTTGCTCGCAGTTTTGGAAGTAAGGACTGATCACAGGGAAAGCTGGCATGGATTTTTCTGCTTGAGGAAGGGGAAGCTATGCAGCTTAATATTTGGACTGATTATAATGACTCTGGTGATGGCATCCTACATACTGACTGGAGCCAAACACGGCCTGTTGTTAATACCATCTCCCTTCCATTACGGACCTTTTACTAGCAATCCAAGCTTAATGGACAATGAAAGCCTTAGCGACATGAAAGACCATTACCAGCCTTCTAAAATTAATATTTCATATGTAAAGGATTATCCAAGCATTAAATTAATTATTGACACTATTACTTCAAAGATAGAGTTTATGACGAGGCAGCGCCCTGATTTAGAAGAGCTGAGGAAACAAGAGCCACATGTAAGTATTGAAATGTGTCTGGATTGAAATGTGTCTTTTACTTACTTAGACTTGCTAATTTCAAGACTTTTGGGTCAATCTTTTACTGAGATAAAAAATAAGTGCAACTGCTCAGAAGTTCATATGGTGATTTACACCATGTAGAGCCTCCTGATTCACACCAGATGGAAAAATGATATTGTAGATCATGTCCTTTTGAGTCATAGGTGAAACAGATGGGTTATATAAATGGTCTTGACACCTGAAATAAAAAAAAAACCAAACAGACAGGCTTCCAATAGATGTACAATCTCATTGAATTTTGCCTGTGTCATGCGAAGTCATTCTGACTTAGATTTGCCAGTCACTTTAAGTGATAAATAAGAAAAGAACCTTTCTAGTAACTGATTACCAGTGTGCTTTCCTGAAAATCCAGTCATTGCAAACCTTGTATTTCAGAGTTAAAAACTGGAAGTTAACTTGATCTGAGTATTATGTGTTTGACTTGAAAAATTAATTCCTGGTGTTGCAGGGGAGTTGGGGGATTATTGAGGTCCTTTCTGGCCTAAAAAATAAGAGAGTTCTAAATGTACTCCTCTCTCAGTCCAACTGTTTGTATAGAATATGGTTCTGATGTCATCAGACGTAGTAAGTTAAGTCAACTGTGTAGTTAAAAAAATGAGTTTAAACATCCACACAGTGTCTCTATTGTGTTCTGTTATTGTGCTAAGTTAGAAAAGTATAACCTTTGATTTTTTGCTGCCTTGACTAAAATTGTTGTTCTTTATGTTGCAGATGTTTTCAGTAATTCCTAATAAATTCCTTCCAAATAGCAAGAATCCTTGTTGGTATGAAGAGTACAGAGGAAACACAACCTCAGATCCTTATGCAACAAACTCTTATGCACTGTATTCAAAGCGCTTTCGAATCATATTTGATTACCTCAGGAAGGTATTTTGGAACCACTTGTACCATTATAAAGGCAAACACTACCGCCTGCGCTGCCTCCCCCATTTCTACATCATTGGCCAACCCAAGTGTGGGACGACAGACCTCTACGACCGACTCAGGCTGCACCCCGAGGTTCGGTTCTCAGCAATCAAAGAGCCACACTGGTGGACAAGAAAAAGGTTTGGTGAGTAAACTTGTCCTCTGGTATCTAGGCGAGTTGTCTCTATTAAACATTGACATTTCTTGTATATATTTGGGATGAAGTTTATGAATTTGGTCCATATTGGTTGACCCTGAAACCACTGGAGTTAATAGTTTTGAAAAATCCAGGTGCTGGATGCTCGGTAGGTTCCAGTCTGCTTTTGTTTAACGATGTTTTAGGTTAAACTTTTTGAGATGATGCACATTTCATTTGGTTTATTTTATTAGAAAACTTGGGAAAAAAAATTTAAAACACTAGATAAAACCAACCTTGTGAATTTGTAAAAGCAGGAAGAGCATCTATTAGGTCGTGACGGGAGATTTAAAGGGTAGCAGCGATAGTTTTGTACTGCAAAATTCTGTAAAGCCGTTCTTACATGAATAAATGATGGGCCAGAATTTGAAATGTGAGTGGCTTCAGTTCTTATGGTTCAATAAATACAACTGTGTTTTGTGGTAGGAGCTTCATTAGCTCCAGCCAAGCACTGAACAGTAGAGATGCTCTGCATGACAAAGCTTTCTCACACCGAGGAACCTGCATATATTTTTCAATGCTCTTTTCCTGGGTGATATCAATATTTCATGAAGTGACCCTTCATCTCTGAAAGCAGGCTGCAATAGTTGAGATTATGGCCTGCTGGAGCAAAACACATCCACCCTTTGTGACTGCATCTTCAAAGAGTGTCTGAGGGCAGTGGTGCTGAGCACATCATTTTATCCATCTGAAGTGTTTATGTCCTCCTTGTTCTATCTTCCATGGGTGCCAGGGAAGGTCAATCGTGTGGTTAGAGACTAGATGAGATGCAGAAGACCTATTTTCAATTCCTGACTCTGCCGTGTGCTTAAGTGCCTTCCTCTAAAAGCAGCTGTATGTAATGCTTGCTGTATTCCACCCAGGCTCTGGATTTCCCCACTGCTGGGTCTAGCTGCTAAGTGCTGCTATGTCTTCACTTTGTATGACTTTGGGATCAAAGCCCACAGGCTTTGCAGTGATATTATTTCCAAGAGGGAGATACTGGTTATTTTATGGTGACTCTTCATTTTGCTTTACTGCAGACACAGCCTTTGGAACAAGGCAGAACCTAGCACTGTGGGGTAGATCATTTGATGAGGACTTTGCATCACTGCATTCCCTTGGTGCTTTTTGAAGCTTCCTTGAAATGGGAAACTATCTCTTCTAATGAACTGCTGTGGCTAGAGGCAAGGAAGGACACTTTCTGAGGGACTAGAACACCTGCAGTGCTGCTTCTGTTCTTTATTTTAGGGTCATACCTTGAATTCTTTATGTCTCCTGCATGTGGTGGTGGCATTTCCATGTCCCTTCCCTGTGGTCTGGAGCCCAGAAGGACCTCTGAGCTCCTGTAGACAGGTCTTTGTTCCTCACTGCTCAGTGAGGAGGAGAGCTCAGCACAGAGTCAGAATTTCATGATTTTGCAGTGTTCTTAGAGTTTGCATTTTCTTCTTTTGCAAACGGCATAAGAAAGTGGCTAAAATAAGTATTTTAGATATTTTCTAAATGTTTGTTATAAACTAAGATTTAAAGAGATATGATGAAAATGCCTTTTGCTTTTGAGATAACTGGGTCAAGTTTAGGAGATGCTGGAGATACCAGTGTGAATTGAGGTGTCAGACAAGAGAAGCATCATGGTGCCCTCTGAAGCCCCAAGAGGAGGAACTCGTTCATCACAGTCAGTAGCTGACTGAGGACAAATGATAAGAAATACCTCCTGACCTGAAGGTGAGAAGTCAGATCAGTGAAGAAAAGGGATTTTAGATTTGGACGCCTTCAAGTGTGAATGCAGTGTTGATTGTCTCTGGGTGTGTAGATATTGGGACTGTCAGCATAACCATCTGTGGAAGATCCTGTCTTCCATGAGAGTGCTGTCAGGAAAGGCTGAACTGAAATGATAAGTTAAGCTAAAATCCTTTATACTAGATAGTTCCCTACACCTACATTAGCTTTAACATAAATGTTTGGAATTGCTCTTGGAGGAGTTAGTTCATCCAGCCTCACTAAAATGAGACTGGGCTCACTAAAGCTCAGAACTGAACCTGCCAAACAGGCAGAAGAGTGTAAGAAATCAGGCTGGGGTGCATGTATTTTGAGAACAAGGATGAATTCCTATCTCTGTGTTGACATTCACAAACTCTTCACTTGCATGATCTTGTGGTCAGCCACTGGGGATAAAGTGCAGATCCTTGAAGAGAACATTCTTTGCATAATGAAATTTTTGGAAGTTATTTTGTAAAGCCAAAGAATATGGAAAGATTGCAGAGCTTGTGATCTCCTGGGAGGGAGATCTGTATAAATGACCTTCCAGCCATCTCAGGCTGTCTGCCTTTGAGAGTGAAAGATTAAATTTGCTCCTTGTGGCTCAGTTCTTTCACTCTGCCTCAGTAGTACATTAGCTAATGGGAATTGCTAGGGAAAAAAAAAAAAAAAAGGAAAAGAAAAGAGAGAGAAAAGAAAAGGAAAAAAAGAAAAGAAAGTAAAAAAAAAACAAAAGAGAGAGAATATGCCCAATAGGCTAACAAGTGGAACTGAAACAGCCCCCTTTATAAGCCAGCTAGTGGATATGACTCCTATGCTCCTGGCTATTACCTTGGCTTAGTTTGTAACAATTATCTGGACAAGAAAGTCTCTTTGGTCGATGTCATCCTCTGATTCAGGGGAATTTTATGAGACCGACTAATTTCAGCTGAAGCTAAACAGCCCTCCTAGGGAGGCCCCATTTCACAAATCACCGCTTTCCCATTCTGCTGAGATGGTTGATGATCTACAGAACTTTGTCCCAGCTTGACTGTCTCTCTTTCCTGGCCCTTAGCCATAATTTCTATTCCCATGAGTGGGGTGGCAACAAACAGAGGCAGTCTGTAGCAACACACTTGTACTTTTTTTTTTTTCCGTCAAAACAAGTCAAAATAAACTGCTGAACTTTCTTCTGCCCTTATTAAAAGCCACTTTCCCAAAGGGGAAAATCAGAGGGAATGGACAAAAGAACTCTCTCGCTGAGCTTTCTTCCCACATAACTGATAATTATTGGTCATGTGGAAGAAGAAAGGGGGAACTTAGAAGTTCAGCTCTATACTCTGAGCTTTGCTTCTATTCTCTTGCCTTCTCAATACTGTCCTTGACCGCTGCCCACTCGAGAAAGTTTCCTGTGGTATGGTGAGAAGCAAGGATGTGAAGATGGGCATGTGGAGCATGTACAGCAAATGGAGAAGTGAGATTAGATTTGGAAAGAGAAGTGGAAAAAAGAGTATAAAAATCACAGATGTGACTGAAGATGCTGCGAGATGCAGGCAGAGGGTGATACTGAACACACCCTGAAGTGCAGGGAAGGAGGGGAGAAAAATAAAACACTGTCACAGAGCTTTGTTTTCATACTTGTGAAAGACAAACACATGAATGATTTCCCAGTTTTATGATTTTGATAAGTGCATGTTGATTTGCATATTTGACATCAGAGCCTGTTCTCAATCTCAGTACAGTAAATCCAGTGGGAGTCCAATATTACTTCAATTTATATTGGTGCAAAGGAAAGCAGAATCTGGTCTTTTATTTTCATTCCAAAAGCTAAATTTAAAAGAAAATAAATTCAAGCTTTTCATGCAGGAACTATAAAACAGAACACTGAAGATATTTCCTATCATGGTGAATTTATGGCGTAATCATACAGCATCTCAAATCTCAGCTACTTCATTATTGACACTTTTATCTGAGTCTTACACTTCATCGGGCTAATTTTGTGCTGATGTTGGCTGGCTTGTTGCCAGCCATGTCAATGAAACGGTCTGGGTTTACACCAGTGGTTAATCTTGCCCTGTTATTACTATTTTATTTTTTTTTAATATACTCTCTTTTCACTGTTTTTAGGAATCATCCGTCTGAGGCATGGATTTCACGATCGCTACCCGGTGGAAGATTACCTCGACCTGTTTGACTTAGCAGCACATCAGATTCAGGGGGTGTTGCAGAGTGAAGAGGCAAAGGAGCACGGCGAGATGAATAACATCATCATTGGTAGGGCAAATACAGCCTCTCAAATATGTCCCCGTAGCTCCAGGCTGACAGTGCACATAGCTAAGGCACAAGGAGGGTGTTCTCCCAGATGTGAATCATTCACAGCACTGAGCCCCTGATGTCAGTTTTCTCTGCTGTGCGTGGATAGTGCAGCAGTTCTTTCCTTTTCCTGAAGGATAGTCACTTGCTTTGCTAAAAAGTTGTGATAATCTTTAGAAATTGCCTGAGCAAACAGTGAATGTCTGATAGAGTCACAGAATCATAGAATCATTTTGGCTGGAAAAGATCTGTAAGATCTTTGAGTCCGACCACTAACCCAGCACTGCCAAGGCACCACTAACCCATGTCCCTCAGCATCTCCACAGCTTTGAATCCCTTCCAGGGATGGGGACTCCACTGCTGCCCTGGGCAGCCTGGACCAGGCCTGGACAACCCTTTCTGGAAAGAAATTCTTCCTAAAACCTAATCTAAATCTCCCCTGGTGAAATCTGAGGTAGTTTCTTCTTGTCCTATCACTTGTTACTTGGCAAAACAAACTGACCCCCAGCTCTCTCCAACCTCCTTTCATGTAGCTGTACATTGCAGTAACTGCTGATGAACATCAGCATTTAATTAAGCCTTAAAAAAACCCCAACTGTGAATGACCTTGTTGACTCCTTCAAATATTGTTTTCATTATGAGACGTTTGCCTGTAGTGATGAGATTGTAACTTCAGGTTCAAACATTGTAGCAATGTGTCTGGGGTAACATGAAATGTGTTGTTAGACCACACAATGGATGCTGTAGAAATCCTGTAGCTGACCAGAGACAGTTTCCTTGACAGTGACAGCTCCAAGCAGCTCTTCTCAAGCTTCAGCATAAGATGCATGTAGGAAGAAGGACCACCATTTTTTGTGCCATCATGCCTATGTAGCCTATGGTGGCCCGAAATAAATACAATTAAACTCCAGAGCTGCTTTGTTAACAGGAAAGATTATGCCAGTTCTCAGAGCAGGAGGAGAGTTCCTTGCTCTGTATTTCTTTTCAGGCATGGAAACTTGAGGCGCACTACAGGATACTATTTGAAGATAACCTTACAGTTTCAGTTGGTATTACATTACTTTATTAGCATTAAAAATGCTTTAGAAATGCTGTTGTACACTTATGGAAGGCAGTGGTTAGGAGTGGGCTGTAGGGAGGGATCCCTGTGCTTTCCATGGCACATCATGGTCAGTCTACAATGCTCATCCACTGTGGTCCATGAGGAACAGCAGCAGAAAATTCTAAATTCTGCTTTTGCTGTTTGCTTAAACCAGAAAACTGAGAGGAAGAGAATTTGACCAGTCTTACTCTGTCACCTTAAAATTTCCCAGGGAAAATACTAGTTGTGCAAGAGAAGTTTCCTGTTGAAAAGAGACTTTTCAGGTAGGCCTGAAGTCATTATTTACAGAAAACAGAGAAAAGATTTTTGCTGCCTGCACTCAGAATGTTGGGTTTTGGGGCTTTTTTTGTCTCATTCTAACAAAAAAAAAAAAAAAAATGAAGACATTCTGTTGTTTAAACCAGCAACTTGGCTATAGTCACGTGGGTTCAATACTTCCTCCACTGAAGTCTGTCATTCGCTTTATCAAATATTCAACACTGAGCAAAATTTACAAGATGGGGGTCTTAAGAAATGTGGCCATCAAGGACATCTGCAGATTTTCCTCCTACTTAGAATAATATCTCCTATTCTTTCATGGGCGAAGTGCTTATATGAATTAATTTCACTAATCTAATTTGCAACATACATCTTTGGTTGCTTACCTCCTATTGCAGCTTTTTCTAGAGTTTTGCTTTGTGTTTCTTTTTCCTGTAGTCTCCTTTCTTCTTTCATTAAGGTTCTGTTCACTTTTCTTATTAAGTTTACAGGAAAAGTCCTGAATGATTATACTCATTAAGTCAGTCTTTTATGAGCTTGGTAAGAAAACAAAACAAAACAAAAAACCCTAAAACAAAATGAACAAACAAACAAAAACCCCAACAAAGCTAGTGAGTCTAAAATGAATCTGTATGAATATCAGGTTTGCTTAGAATCCTCCATTTTCTTATTTCAGATGGCTAGAAAGAAAAATCAAATGAGAACTATAAACATTTCAGTAGTTCATCATGTTACATTACTTTGAAAAGTTAAGCTTCTTTGGATATTAGTGCATAATAATTGCATTTTCCCCCCCAAAAACAACATCTGCTTAGAGATGGACCAAGTTGGACAGCGCTGATCTAGCCTGAGGCATTCTGAGCAGGGTTTGTTTATTTATGATCATTAAAATGATAAATTCAGAGGAATGTCTTATGAAAACACAGTATGATGTTACTCCATTAATGACTGAATAAAGAGGTTATACATCCAGTCTTTAGGCAAATTAGTAGTTCATATGTTTGAGTCCATAAGAAAAAAATAATATTTTTTTGATGCACTGCAGTAATTTGACATATTTACTATAGCAGTGATTAATGGATCTCATGGTTAGTATGGCTTGTTCTCTTTGCAGATGTTAAAGCTGTATTATAAAACAGAAAGGAACACTCAAATTGTCAGGAGTATTTCTGGATGCTTCAGGAAATTAAAACTGTAAGACTTAGGAGAGACAGAAATTTTTTTTTTAATTATTATTTGGTTTTCTCCCTGCTTAATTCTTGACAGCCATCTTATTTTGGGAAGATCTGCCTTCTTGAACCCTGGCTATCCTGGACCGACTGCATTAAAGCAGCACCGTGAATCCTTGTTAATGCTTTAGCATGATTTGATTGTGTGCCTGTGGTCTTCCCTTGCTGATTGTTAGCAGGCAGCTGATCCAACAGAAACAATTTCTATGGAGTGGTCTGGTCTCTGATGTTAAAAGAATCTGCCCTTTTATGTCAAAATGCATTGATTTTATTTTGTTCAGATAGTGCACATGTAAGCAGTTGTTCTTAAGTTTGATCACTATGTATGAGCTAATTGGAATAAATCCAATAGAGCATTAAATATGATCAGAGGTCTACAAAGCGGGGAAGTACGAAGGAAGATCAGAAAATCTATTCTAGAGGGGAATAGATGACTTGATGAGGTCATAGACCTTAATCTTGGTCATGATTTAGACAAAACCTTTTTGAGGGAGCCGTTTTAAGTCAAGCCGCTCCTGTCGTGGAGATGTAACCTTGACTTTGCAAGGTCGCTCTCATCCCTGGAGGGCACTGGTCTGTAAATCTGTGTATGCAAAGTGCTCCTACCCATTAGAGTTATTCCATCTTCCAATAGCGCAGAAAAAGCTGCACGATGTTTTTGTGGTACAGCTATCTCAGCTCTTAGCCTATATTTAGTCTTTTGTGTTTCTGCTTCACCCAGCGTGGGAGCTGGGCTAATTGAGTTTTAATTGACAAGTCAAAGCCCACCGGTGATTAGGCAGTGCTTTGGCTAATTAATTTAGAATGGAAAAGCGGAGCTGTTGTGGACACCCAGCTTTAGCCAACGGACCTGATCTCCTCCTCCTGAAAAGAGGCAAAATGAACATGACAGAAGATTAATGTGTTTTCTAACAACTCCCAGACTTTAATAATGAATCACATTATGTTAAGCTGAAGTTTGGAGCCAGCACCTTTTTCATGAGTTGTTTTGGCTGTCTTTTAAAATCTTTATTGGACTTTCCCAGGAGAATAAAAAAAAAAAAAAGAAAACCAAAAAAGAAATCATGTGCAAGTCTATAAGCCTACAACATTATTATTTTTTCATCTCATTCCTTTGGATTTGAAAACCTCATTAACAAGAATTAGCTCTCATTAGACTGTCAAGGAATGGAAGTTTCCAAAAAGCTTCTGTGTGTTTTATTAAATGGTAGTGTGCCAGTGAAGTGACAGCATTACTTAAAAAGACAAGGAAGATTACACAATTCAAAACATCGTATCAGATCATTTATTTAGCAGCTGAAGCATCATATACCTTGTTCTGTCAGAGACATTATTGATTGTAGCCTTACAGAGTAAGCCTTTTCAGAAACTGGCATTTAACCAGATGTGTTATTTATTCTACAGACCTTTTCTCTGATAGTTAGTAAATAGTTATATTTGACTTAATCTACATGAATAATTGTGGTTATATAAAAAAGCTCTGGCAATGGATAATTCTCCAAAAGGGATATTTCAAACCGCAGTGACACGATTCAGCTGCTTAGTGCATTTAAACTCTCCTGCTTATGTTCAAAACACTACTGATCTGCTGTGTGGTGGGTTCTGCTTTTTGATTTGTATTTTTAACAAATTGTATGATTTGTTAGCAAGTTCCTTCTCTGAAATGATGAGCTTAAACCATACCCTTGGGGTGCTCCAGAGAGCACAGCAGGTCTTGGGCAGCACCGAGCTCCTGCTGCCTTGCTGGAGGGTGGGCCAAACCCCTGCACAGTCCATTCCAGCCCAGATCAAATACAGTGGCATGTGTTAACCACTAACAGGAAGCAGTGTGGTTAGTGGACGGTAATATTTTAGGTGGAATTACATAAAAACTGCCTTAGCCACCACTACATTCAAAAAGGTATAAGGCAGTGCGACTGCTCTGGCTCTGGGGAGCATTAGCCAGCTTGATTTGCAACAACCGAAGTATGTTGAAATTAAGAGTCAGTTTGAACCAGTCTACACCCAAATTCAGCTGATTGCTACTCCAATACAAAGAATGAAACGAGTTATGAGCAGAGATGCTTTTCATTTCCAGGAGAGGCCAGTGCCTCGACAATGTGGGACAACAACGCTTGGGTTTTCTTTTATGACAACAGTACTGAAGGAGAACCTCCCTTCTTAATCCAAGATTTCATCCATGCCTTCCAACCGAACGCCAAGCTTATCATCATGCTGAGAGACCCCGTTGAAAGGTGAGCAAGGTTCCAGTTGCTAAAGTACGCAGGAACTATTTTTTTTACTATAACAATGCTATTCACTCTCACTCTCTTGGATGCAAATAAACGTTCACATTGTATTTGACATTTGCTTGTTTATGACGAGAGCTGCCAAGGGGTTTTATTCTGTATATTTTGGCACGTGTAATTGTGATAGTGTTTTAAATAGGGGCATGTGAGCGTAAATGCCACAGCGAGTGCCATGCGTGGACACCTGAGCTACTGTAAAAAAAGAGAATGTGTATGTTGCCAAATGCAATGTAACTCCATTGCCTGAACTAATATGCCCCGGTTCTCAGCAGGGCTGACGAGATTGAGTGTGGCACTGCATTTACAAGTGTCAGCGTAAGTGGTCCTGTGAAGTGTTCATGTTAAATAATAAGGTTTACATCTTCAAGGGGCATACTCTTCAAAAGGATTAAAAGATGACTCCAGAGTCAGCAAATGATAAAAACTTTTTTAATCTTGGTGCCACACTCGTGTAACGCTTCCCTAGGCAATTTTACCTCGCACGGCAACAGCTTGCTTCCGAGTTCATCCTTGGTTCTTCCTGACTTTGCAGTAAAAGGGCTCTGCTTTTGCAGAGGTGTGGAACCATTCTTGAATGGTTCTCCATTGTGTTAGCCATGAATGTCCTTCTTTTCACTTGTATTTCACCTTCTCTCTCCAATCTTCCTCCAGTTTTCTGGGGCATTTCTTTCTACTGTGTCCTCTGAAGGAGGATAATGATGAGGGTAATGGGGGTGCTCAAGGGGATGGAAGCAGATTCCAAAAGGATCAGACCAAGGGGGTGTGAATTCTTTCTCTCTGTAGCTCCTTAGGAATATTCAGGATACTTAGGGCTAGGTCAGTGCTCAGGGGAAAATCACAGAATCACAGAATGGACCTTAAAGATCATCTCATCCAACCCCCCTGCAGTGAGCAAGGACATCTGCAACTAGTGCAGGTTGCTCAGAGCCCTGGCAAAGCTCAGCTGCAGTAGTTCCAGGGAAGGGACAGTGACCACCTCTCTGGGCAGCCTAGGCCAGAGTCTCACCACTGTCAGTTTAAATTATTTCTTCCTTATATCTAGTCTAAACCCACACTCTTTTAGTTTAAAACCATCACCCCCTGTTCTGTTGCAACAGGCCCTGCCAAAAAGATTGTCCCCATCTTTCCTATAGGTCCCTTTAAGTACTGAAAGGCTGCTACAAAATCTCCCCGGAGACTTCTCCAGACTAAACAACCTCAGCTCTCATAGTCTTTCTTCATAGGAGAGGTGTTCCATCCCTCTGAGCAGTTCTGTGGCCCTGCTCTGGACCCACTCCAACAGGACCATGTTGGCAAAGCCAAGAAACACCCAGGAAGACGAGAGGGGGATGCAGATGATGCTGGGGATCAGGCTCTGGTGCAAGCTCTGGCACTGGGAGAAGGGCAGGCGTGAGGTGTTTGTGCAGGCAGCCCTTAACCTGCTGCCCAGCAGCTGCCCAACCGAAGGTGGCAGCAGGAAGGGACGGCTGCTCCTGGGTAAGCTTCCTCAGTGGCACATGGCTACTAGTGAGAGGCAGAGCTGTTAGAGTGCTTCCCATCTCCCATGTGAGGAAATATAGCTCTCAAATTTTAATGGCATCTCCTGACCTCAGGATTTAACAGATGGTAATTTTATGCGAGAGAGCTGGCTGAAGTGGCTTCCTCATGTAAATCACCGACAAATTCCCTGATTGCTTTAACCACCCTCTGCAATGTGGGTGTAGCTCTTCGCTGGCTTTAGTAAGGGTGAGATACAAAGTCAACTTCATCTCCCTTACTGTATTTATGATAAATTGATTTCTTTTTGTTTACAATTCCCTGTGCCCTTGTTGCTGATAGCTTATCTGAACTGCAGAAGTAAAAGCTGTGGCTGCTCCATCAGCATTGCAGGGCAGTGGGGTAGTTGCCTTGCAGTAGCCAGAAGGATGTGGATGCTGCAAAAGGTTTGGGACAGGGTCTGATCTAACCTGCGCAGGGTCTGGTCTATCCACCGACGGGGGATATTTGGAGGACATTGAGGTTTGAGATTGTGGGTGTCAATAGCATTATTATTTTATTGTAAAGGATGGTGTTGGAGGGTAATGAATTCAAGTAGCCAAAACAGCTGGAATCCTTATCAGCAAAGGTTTTATTTCCAGGAAGGTATCCTCAGAAATAAAACAGATGGAAAGAAACATAGAAAATCTCATCATCCCTGCAGAGAGAACACTTGTCTTTGAGAACGTAGTTTTTTGTAAGATGTCAGCAAGCATGATGCATTTATTTTAATGTCTCTTTAGAAATACTAAGAAGTCATATTACTTTTTAAATAAAATTGCAGCTGAGCCTATGCTGTATGTGATGCCTGTTGGCTGATTTCCCCCAACAAGAAGCTTTTCACCTGCTCTGCCATGGGCAGTCTATCCTGCCATCCCTGGGACAAGCTGGGCAAGCCTAAGTCTTCATCTACACACTTTCCTGCAAGCAGGAGATACTGTTGTGTGCTTGATTTAGTTGAAGGTGGCTGGCTTTGTTCCTTAGCTTCTTCTCAGCTCATCCTTGTACCCTGTGCTGGTGGGTTGGCTCTTCGGTGGGTGGGTGGGTGCATCATGAGGGACCCAAGTCATTGCAGAGGTAGAGGACGCACGTGGTGCTATGGTTGTGGTCCTCAAGCACTGGTGGGAATTGTTTTGAAATTGGCTATTTGATCAGTCTGGTCCAAGCCCAGTACCCTCCCTCTGCTCTGAGATGGACTGTTTTCATTTAAAGAAAACTGTCTGAAGTGCGTTTGCCAGACTGGGAAGAACTGGACAAAAATCAGAGTCTTTGTCTTGGTGATTCCTGTAGACAGTAGTGGGTGCCTCTGCCTCCTATAGTTTGCTGTGATTTTTCTTCTAAAAAGATGTGTAAAAATGGAATTAACAGTATCCTGCAACAAATGTATCCCTTTTCTTCCTTTTTAAATGAACAGAGAATCTTCATTTGTTTCATATGGGAATTAAAATCCTGTTCTTGCAAAACACTAACATAAATAATAAGTGCAGAGGGGCTATTCCTGTGCTTAAGTGCTTTGCTGGATTAGGGCCTAAACCTTCTAAATTAAATGATGAATTTTTAAGTACCTGTGGAAGTCTAGGGAAGTTAAAAAATAAATGAAGTGAAATACTAAAGGTTACTGCAGCAATAAAATGAGACCTAAATAAACTGATTTTTTTAGACCTTTTCTTAGACACCTGTTTTTTGAAAGTGGCTGAAAGGTATTTAGGATTTCTGGACTTTTGTCAAGGTATGTATGCTATGGAGATGTAACACTTGTGCTGCAAACACACCCGAGGAAGTGACTCAAGTGTTACAAAATTGTCTCCAAAATCCTGTTATTGTTGGGGTTCTGGTCATAGTTTCTAAGCCTAAATACAGAAGAAAGTTTAAATATCATCTTCAGCAGATCTAATATTTGTGCCATATCAGAGCATTACCTTTGTCCCGTTGAATCATGTTTATCAGAGTTCAATCAAAGTTTCAGGGATTAACGCTATAGTAGATATTTTACTTGCCTGTAGGATTTGGATTGTTTCCCCACCACCATCCTAAAAAGGGATTTGTAGTGAGATAGTATTTTTTTAAGTGCTATTAGTTAATTGTAAAACTTGTGTTAAAAAGGTGTGACGAGAGGTTATTTCTCGGATGTAACTTGGAGAATTCCCTTTTGCTAGTGGCTTTTGTTCCCACTAGCAGCTGATGCAGGGGTTCTGCTTGCCTCTAAGCTGCAGATGTGCATGGGCCCATGTCCTGCTGTCCTCAAAGTAGAGGTGAGACTGCCTGGGGAGTGCAGCCCTACAGACTGTAGCAGAGATGCCACCCATTCACCTCGCTATAGTATTTCAGCCTAAAAAAACCCCAAAATGCTGTAAATTGGAAGGTTTTGATGGGAGGTCAGCATAGGATCAGAAGCGGAGCTTTCTGCAAGAAACTAGGAAATCTGGACTACTTCCTACTCTTGGTGGTAGCCAGCTTGGTAATCATATCAAAATCACTCTTTCTAACCCATCCCATTTCTCCATTGCTTTTGAAATCAGCTGTAAGCTTTTGAGACAAGGACTGTTTCTATACATGGCAGTGTGGAGCACCAAATATAGGGGGGTATTAATGTCAACTGAGACCTGTTCTACTATTCATAGACAACACAAATTTAATGAAAAATTTGCTTTCAAGAGAAAATATGACTAGGGTCACATTCTCAAGGGATGCTGACCCTGAAAGCTGGGATGATGTTTAGCAACAGCCTGGAGTGGATGTTACTCTGAGCCAAAAGCCATCAAAATGAATAGAAAAATGTATCACTGGCTGAACAGGCTGTTGGTGGGGCAATGTTCCACACATGTACCCTTCCCCTTGTAACTGATTGACATTGTCATGTAAATAAATCTTCCTTTTCCTCTGTGGTTTACTCTCACTATCTTTCGCAGATTGTATTCTGACTATCTGTACTTTGCAAGTGCTAATAAATCTGCGGAAGATTTTCATGAAAAAGTAGCAGAATCACTGCAGCTGTTTGAGACTTGCCTGCTGGATTACTCACTGAGAGCCTGTGTCTACAACAACACCCTCAACAATGCCATGCCCGTATGTATTTCCAAGAACATTTGATTCCTTGCTTGTTTAACGGTACGTTGGGTCAAGGTTATTAAAATACCAAAATACTGTGCAGATAAACATCAAGAAATCAAACTTCCTCCCTTCTCATTTGTCAAGCGGGTGAGCTAAATGTATATGTAAGCATGTGAAAGCTGATGTCCTGGCTCAGCTGTCTCCTCAGCCTGTTCCCTGATGAATGCCAACAGTAATAACACAGTCTTTCTATTGTGCAAGCGTATGGAGAGCACATTTAGTGAAGATTACAGCTTAATGTGTAAGCTTTTTGCAGATCTCTCCAAAAAGTAGCTCTGGCAAGGATCTTTGTGGTACGAAATTGCCTCTAAATCAGAATAAATTATGCATTCTTTCTCAAGAAAAGACTACCAATAACTAGAGAAAACTTTTTTTTTTTTTTAATTATGCACATCAGAAAATGATAAAAGAAATACAGAAACTGATGGTAGGTGAATGGATAAGTATTACAGGCTCGGTGTTCCAAACTTCACATTTTTAGTGTAGAGCTGACTTCAAATTTTGCTTGAGGGGGGAGAATAATATGGAAGAGATTGTCTTGAAGTGTCACGTCTGGCTAGTTTGCCATTCAATCCTCTTTTATTTGCTCAGGCTGTAAAGACTCAGAGGGAATACTTCTCTCCTTTGTCTCTGTGGTGAAGTTATTGCCTCCTCCACGTGACGAAATAACCATAAAAGAGTGTATTGCGCAGGCTTGAGTCCTGCAGCAGTAGGGCAAACAGGACATTCCTCTCACTTACCTTGGCAGGTACTGGAGCTGCTCATCTTTGATGATAGCCTCCAGGACCTCCACAGACACAAATAGCTGCTGGGCAGTATGACAGTATTTTCCAGCCATCTGCTTGCACAAATGCATTTCTTTCAGCCTAAGGAGAGAAAGGCAGAGAGAGAACCAGAAGAAAAGATTTTCCTCCTATCTTTGTCCTCAGGGTGCAGCACCAATCTTCATTTGTTGTCTTAGGCAGCCCTCTGAAGAAGATAGTTTTGGAAACAAACAGAGGATGCCTCATTCCAGGGAGCCACAAGCAGGTGTTCATAATAAAACACAAATGCTAACTGTGCTCCTCAATGGGCTTTTTTAGCTTCTTCTTCAGCCAAGTTGCTCAAGTCTGTCATGTGCATATGGTTTGCTATCTACTGAAAAAACTAGGGATAATTTTCCCCGGTGAGCTCATTAGATTCCTAATCGTGTGACTATGCTGGAAGAATTTTGTTTTGCTATTTGTCAATAGATTTTTGGAAAAAGAGAGCTGTCATAGACATTGTCAATGCAGATAGACACTAGCCCATAAAAGAAAGGGACCTCTGGAGACCATCTCTTCCAACCCATGCTGCTCCAGCAGGGTGACCCAGAACAGGGGGCCCAGGATCATATTGTCCAGGTGGGTTTGGAATCTCTGCAGAGCAGGAGACTCCACAACCTCTCTGGGCAGCCTGATCAGGGCTTTGGCACCCTCACAGGGAAGAAGTTTCTCCCAGTGTTGATATGGAACCTCCTGTGTTCCAGTTTGTGCCCACTGTCCCTTGTCCTGTAACTGGGCACCACTGAAAAGAGTCTGGTCCCATCCTCTTGACACTTGCCCTTTAGATCTTCATAAGCACTGAGGACATTCCCCCTCTCTCTTCTCCAGGCTAAACAGCCTCAGGGCTCTCAGCCTTTCCTTGTCACAGAGATGCTCCAGTCCCCTCAGCACCTTTGTAGCCTCCACTTCATTCTCTCCAGTAATTCCCTGTCTCTCTTGAACTGGGGAGTCCAGAACTGGACACAGTACTCCATGAGATGGGCTCACTAGGGCAGAGTAGAGGTGAGAATAACCTCCCTTGACCTGCTGGTCACACTCTTCTTAATGGACCGTAGGAGACCATCGGCCTTCTTGGCTACAAGGACACGTTGCTGGCTCATGGTGACTTGTTGTCCACTTATCCTCATTTAGAGTCGGTGAAGATCATATTACTTGGAGAAAGACATGCTAAGCCAGGGTGATCGAGCTGAAAGTATAGAAATGGATATTATGGAGAGAAGAGTGGCTTGGGAAGTTCTGCTGATGCCTTTGATGGTAAGGGAAAGCAGTGGAGCTTTATAGAAGGAGGTAATCTGTTTCAGAAGAATAGCAATGAAGAAGGGTAATAGAATCATAGAATACTAGGTTGGAAGGGACCTCAGGGATCATCTGGTCCAACTTTTCAGTCAGTAAAAGAAGCCAGTACAACACCCTGTACAGGGAAGAAAATCAAGGTTCTTGCTAATCCCAAGAAAACTGAAAACTTTGGGGACATACTAGTTAGAATTACGGGGACACATTAGTTAACATTCCTCTTTCTGGTGAAAAGCTTTAAAAAAGATCCTAAGACTGGGAAAAAGTTTGGGAAAGAGCTGCAATCCCAAACAATACCATGCAGCCAATGCTTGCCTTTCACTCACCTCCATCTCCCAGGAGAAAGAAAAGCAAAATCCATCCATGGGCCACACATTTGCCCCAGTGTTTAGTGAAGGGGGCCATTGACTGTGGGCTGGAGTGCTGCCTTTCCACTATTATTATATGTTAGGCTGATTTTTTGTTAATCAAATAAGCTGTTTCACATTCTTGTGTAGCATATATATAAAGAAGTCTGCTAAATTCCGGCGCCTTATTGTTAGAAGCAGCCAAAGGCACAGGTCAGAATCATGCATTATGATAATAATGACTTAGCAATAATTCAAAATATGGTTTATTTTACTGGAATTTAGGTGTCACTGTAGGTCACGAGTCAGTGTGGGAAGCGAAGGAGACTATTGTTATCTGACTTCATTGGCTCTGTAGTAATGCAACTTGGAGATGTTAAGTCTCTTTTATGAAAGATACTTATGACTTGGGATTCATGTTTCTCTCTTCTGAGCCTGAAGGGATTTAGAAAAATATTTATAAGCACAGTTGGAGGTTGGACTTTTCAAAACACCAGGCTACCCTTTTTATGTTTCAACTTGTTATGTAAAATTGAGGAGGGAAGAAAAACAGAGATTAGGTCAGGACAGGCTGAAAAACTGCCTTTTCACATCCCTGGTCTAACACAGCCTGGTGCTCTCACTGTGTACTCAGACAATGCACCATTAACAATGTCTAGCAGCCACTGCTACTGCACTTTAGATCTAAGTCTAGTTATTGCAATCAGAGGATACAAGTGAATAATATACCCAAATTAACTCCTGACACCAACTCAGAATATTTGTACTGCTCATGGCAGTATGATCTGAGGCAGTTAATAACTGAGATGAAATAAGCAGCCTTAGGACCTGGAGAAGGTAACAAGACTAAGCATAGAATCATAGACAGGTTTGGGTTGGAAGGGACCTTTACAGGTCATCTATTCCAGCCACCTTGCAGTGAACAGGGACATCTGCAACTAGAGTAGGTGAGCAGGTTGAGCTCTGCCCAACTTGACCTGGAATATTTTCAGGGATGGAACATTGACCACCTCTGTGGGCAACCTGGGCCAGGGTCTCACCGCTCTCATTGTAAAAAATATATTCCTTCTCTCAAATCTAAATCTCCTTCTTTTACATTAAAGCCACTACCCTTGGTCCTGTTGTAGTAGTCCATTCTAAAAAGACTACCATCTTCCCTTCCACTACTATTCATCCGGTGTCTGAAAGCCCTCAGTGTCTCCATAAAGGCTGGGTCATGCCAAGCACAGTGAGGTGACCGAGCATCCTTCTACCTATGGTCATTTCTTTGCAGTGCTTTTAGGCAGACCTGTGGTGAAGCAGCAAGTGCAAATCTCTAACCAGTAGAAAGGCTGTTTGCAAAGATTTCCTTGAACTGCACTAAAAGCAAGAGGAAGACCAAAAAAAATGTTCAGATATTGTCTTTTTATGGTTCCTCAACAACACATATTTGGGATTTTTGCCTATACGACAGAGGTGAGTCTGTCACTGCCAGAAGTGTTGCAAGATGAATTAATTGTTACTGTTTTTCTTTTTTTTTTCTTTTTTTATCTTTTTTTTTCTTTTTTTTTGTGTGTGTTTTTTTGTTGGTTTGGTTTTGGTTTTTTTTTTGGTTGGTTTTGGTGTCTTTTTGTTGTTGTTTGTTTGTTTGTTTGTTCTGTGCCTACAGGTAAGGTTACAGGTTGGACTCTATGTTGTGTATCTTTTGGACTGGCTGACAGTTTTTGAAAAAGATCAGATACTTGTTCTTCGCTTGGAGGACCATGCATCAAATATGAGATACACCATGCACATGGTGTTTCAGTTTCTGGATCTGGGTAGGTGTCTTCTGGCTGTTTTGAGACAAGTGCAAAAAAATCATTAATATCCTTCTAGGTCGTTTTTGCGTTATTAAGAGACAAAACAGAAACAGGGGATCTGTCTTGATGCATTAATATTGTTGCCTGGAGTCAAGAAAAAACAAAATTCCCAAATTTCCATAGAAAGGCCGGAGTTAGAAGATCTTAATGCCGGAGTTAGAAGATCTTAATACGACTATATCCAGAAAAAAATCAAAGCCATTCAGAATGTAGGGATATATCTGACCATATGGAAGCCAGTCCTGCTTCTGAAGGCAGTCAGGGCTTCTTTGTCATGGGCTTGGGTGCAAGAGCTATCCCATGAAATTCAAACAAACTGAAGTGCGACTGTACTGGCAACAGCATGAACCAATTCAGAATCTAAATCCCAGTATGATGAAAGGTTGTGTTTCTAGCTGGGGAGAAGGGGGAAATTGTGTTTTTGCTGTGTTGATTGAGACATCTGTTGCTAATCCTCGGAGAAACGCTGGCAGACAAAATGTTGCCCAATGTTGATTTGACAGTAGCAAGAGGATGAAAATGTGGCTGCAAAATAGTCTGGCTGGTCCAAACACTGGTCTAGATGATGAGAAACTTTGAATGCAGCAGATTGAACAGATGAAGAGCTTGGCATCTTCTTCCTGAATATGGTTTAGACTGGAAAAGTCTGTGGGTTTTTATCTTGCTGGAGTACATTGTGAAGGGCTCACATTTATTCCTGGAATGGAGGCATCTCTGTACCTGTGTACCACTTTGATCTCACTGACAGCCTCCAAAACAAACCAGAAAGGGGCTTACACGAGTGAAGCCTGTAGAGTTTCTACCAGGTATTAGACAACTCGCATCACAAAATGACGTAACAGTAAAAAATAATTGCAGCTCCAAAACGGACAGGAAGTTGTGTTCAGTGTCATAGTTGGTTTTCTGAAAACAGCTTTTTTCCCTCTAGAAGTGATTAATGCTACTTGTTGCAGACATGATTAATTAATGTGCAAGGAAAACGTATTATTTCCATATTTACTAACAGTGATTTATTTTACTACTCTGAGCCTGTATTCAGTGTTGTGAAACATCATCGCTGCTAACGCAAATTCCATTTGTCACCCCTGGCAAACCTTCCAATCTAGTCATTTGTCTTCTTCAGCATGGGCATTTTTGGTGAAATATTTTATAATAATATTCCTAATTTTCCACAGGACCTCTAAGTGAGAAACAAGAAGCCCTGATTACAAAGAGTCCTGCATCAAATACTAGACGACCTGAAGACAGAAGTCTGGGACCTATGCTACCAACAACGAAGGCGATTTTAAGAGATTTCTATAGGCCTTTTAATACAAAACTGGCACAAGTTCTTTTTGATGATGCTTTTTTATGGAAGAGGACATAAAATGTAAATTTATTGCCACAAATACAGTGCTTAAAGGAGTTTTTATTTTTTTAAATTCTATTTTTGTGCGTGGATATTTACATTTTTCCCATTCCAAAGAGAAGCCGATTGATGAGCTGAGACTCTCACCTTCAGTCAGCACTTCATGACAGTTATACCACATTTTCCTTGTGAGAATGTAAACCATCTTGCTTATCAGTTTATTGCAACTTCTTTTACCCTGGCAAAAGAGTAGAGTGGAAAAGCATTAGTACAAAGACGATGTCTTACACTCTCCACAGGGTTGCTGAAGTTTAACCTCCTCTAAGATGCTGCAACACGGAATTAGCATCAGTTTCCTACAATTACATTTATAATCTCATTTTCAATATATGTTATTCATTCCTTTTTTTTCAAACTATCAATGTCATTTAGTCATTAAAAGTTTAAATTGAATTCAACTTAAAATTTTGTTTCTTTTTGTCAGCATCTTCACAAATGCTCTTCACTCGCACTAAGGTTTTTATGTTCCCTTAATTCCAAAACAAAGATAAAAATTGCTTTTACATAAATTTCAAAGTCTAATTTATATCTTCAAGGTAAACGGACTTTCCTAGCTGCAGTTCTTCTCCAAGAAAATTTTATATTCCAGGTAAAAGTGGATGACTGAAATCTAAACAACAGGCCACATTCAGTCTTTAGCATAACACATCCATTGTCTTCCATATTTTGTTCATGTAAATACAAATGCTAACCATCTATTCATATCACTCACACATTTTCTGAGGAACCTACTATTCAACTTGATGTAAAGTCCGTTGCTGGCCGTGGAGAGCTTTTATGGAGTTTTCTGTTAGGTTCTACATAATTATTCTTCTCCATTGCAAAGACAGATGCATTTTAAAATCAATATGAAACCTTGTTGTTAAATGCAGAAATGGACAGGATGCACAATATCTTGCATCCTCATAGAAAGGCTGTGTTACCTAATGAATGAGTTGCACGTTGTGCGTTTGCCTCTTCAGGAGAGATGTCTACTTTTAGTTTAGAAAGTTGAGATACATATTTGAGAAGAAAAAAGACATTTTGAAAGCTATGGAGAAACTTTGGACTAAAATGGCCAAAGTTTTATATAAATGTGCAGTAATTCAATATATGATTTCAAACACATCTGGTTAACTGTCAGGTACAGTCTGCAATCTTCCTGCAGGTGGAACTGGCCAGAACAACCCACCTAATGTAGGGACTTTTTAAGAGACAAATGAAAATGCTACCTGATGATAATTTCCTTTCAAGGACTACACTGTTTGATTCTTCCCTGAGTGTGTGTTGAGTGGGTAAAATGAAGCTGGTGTCTAGCTAGCAGGTATCAAAAGCCCAAAGAATAGTCTCTAATTGGCTTCATGTGGCCTTTTAACCTCTATGTTGGACACTACAGTACAGCTTACTGATGGATTTACAAATTTATTTGTAAATACTAAGGGTAGCTATTCACCATCCTCCTCCGTGGCGATATTATCCATCTCCTCTGTTTCTAAATTGAGAATTAATGCTGAAAACGTCCTGAATCCTGAATATTTCACGTGTGAATATGATTGATGACTTCTGAGATGTTTTGTAACAGAAGTCCCTTTCTAGGTCCTTTGCCAACTGGTAATTCACTGTTTAAAAAGGATTCAGGCTGGTGTTTGGAAAGCCTAAAGTAAGTAATTTAGGTAAGCAGTTCTAGACAACCAGAACAGATTAGTTCTAGTTCAGAAATCCTTATGCACCAAAAGTGGTTAGAGAACCAAGAATGGACTATTTTAGCAGTACAAGAAAAGTACCATGGCAGCATGAATCAGAAAATCAGAATGAATTCTCCACTGTTTGCAAATGTAACATTTTCAGTCAACAGTTTCTTTACACTAAAGATTTCTGACTGCTGTGCTATGAATTAGAGTCAACACTGTCTGGTCAGGATACTTCTATAAAAATTATTTGTTAACCTGATGCACCACAGTCAAATATTTCCATGTAGTTGACAGTTAGCACCACAATCTAATGATATTATCTTACCAGCCCTAAAAGCTAATGAATGTATCTGCATTATCTTTTAGCGTGAGCACTAATTCCATGAACAAATTGCACATACTCGTTTGTGCCACACCAATGTATGATACTGAACTCTAATTTCTGCCAGCAGACTCATGCAAACCACCACTGTTCAGGGAGATTCTCTCTACCTGTTTCCTATGTATATAATCTAAATCTAAACATTCTTCATGGTCAGAATTTCTGCTTTAGGTGAATCATACTCAGCACCCTGCTAGACTGAGGTCTTGCCTAGTTCTGATTCTGAAGGAGAAAGTTAAAGCTTCCCTGTACAGCGGTGGACAGTGGTGTCCAAGTGTGAAGAAGATCAGAAGTGAGCAAGTGGTGCACTGAGTGTCATGTTGTGTGTAGCACAGTAACGCATAGGCAAGCTACAGATAATCTGTTAGGAGCCTGTGGTCCTTCTGAAAGTGAAGTCTCTAATGAGGCTGCTTTTATGTCATCATCTCTTTCATGAGCTCCAAACTATGATCTCTTGATCTCACCTTTTGGACCATTGCTCCATGCTGTTGGGTTATGGCATGACTAAGTATCAAAAAGTAGGAAATTAACTGTCAAGTGGGCATCTTGGAGATAAGGATGTTGCTCGCTAGCCCAGACTGTAAAAATAGTATTGATTTGGTGACTCAGAGTAAAATAAAATAGCATTTGATTTTCTTGAATAATGTGACAGTGCTGATGTCAGACCCCTCTTCCTCAGCCACACAGCAGACACCGTACCACTGCCATTCAGTGGCTTCACTCCAGCCTCGCAGCAAATCTCAGTGTAGACTCACCCCAAGTTCTTCCAGTTCCCTTTACCTTTCAGTTGATAATTCCATCTGTGAAAGAATTCAGTGTTATTGTTCTTATTCACTGTACCACTGAGCTGACCTACATCCCCAAAACAATCATTTGCTAAGAAATTGGATTTACTGTCAAGAAAATACATTGTCATGTTTGCCAAAGTGTAGCAGTGGCTCTTTGCAAAGACCTCAGCAAACGTGTGTCTCATACTGTGTTTTGACTCTTATCTCTGCAGAACAAAAGTAGTCAGGCAAAGAGGCAGCTTTCCCCGAGTGCAAAGGCACTGAGGAAAAGGGTCATTTCCAAATATTCTCGCTGCTACTGCAGAAGAATGTGAAATGTGTTTTCTGTAAGACCTTGAGTGCTTGGGCCAAGCATCTTGGCTAGCTGGAAGGAGCACAGTAAAAACAAAGGATCTCCTGCTAAGAAAAACAGGCACTGGTTTACATGGAAAATGGAATGTTGTTATCTGTTGAGTCCAGTGCACAGCCTTGTAAGCTTCAGCTTAATAAACCGAACAGAAAGAGGGAAGTTGTCACAGTTCTGACTGTATCTTTCAGCCAAGAAACGAATCAATCTTCCAACTAAGCCAAATGCTCTTTTATGAAAGACATAACGGTGTCACAAAAAGTTACTCCTGCTAAGATACCCCAACACAAGTGGCTTAAGAGACGCATTTCTGGAGGCTCTGTAGTTTCTCACAAAACCGCTTGTGTTGCAGTACCATCTTGTGGTCACTCCAGGCAATGCTTTGTGCCGTGGACACGTGTGTCGTCTGTATGGAAAAAAAGGCAAGGCAGGTGCAAAAAGAAAAAGAAAATAGTTTCCACTTTTTTTTCAAATACCCACAGGAATAATATTTCGAGTATAGCCAGAAACTGGGGACCCTAAAGAGAAGCACTGACTCTGCACAGCCCCAGCATCCAAAAAAAAAAGCATAGAATTGTTCTGGTTGGGAGAGACCTTCAAGATCATCAAGTCCAACAGTTGCCCCATCACTGCCAGGGCACCACTAAACCGTGTCCCTCAGCACCACATCTATGTGGCTTTGAAACCCCTCCAGGGATGGGGACACCACCACTGCCTTGGGCAGCCTGGGCCAGCCCTTGACAATCCTTTCAGTGAAGAAATTTCTCCTACTAGCCAACCTAAACCTCCCCTGGCACAGCTTGAGGTCATTTTCTCTTGTCCTATTTCTTGTTGCCTGGGAGAACTGACCAACACCTTCCTTGCCATAACTTCATCCTTGCAGTCCCTCCTGGGGAGCTGCCACAGGGTCCTGCCTGTGCTGTTCTCCTTCGGGGATCATGCAGTGCTTACCTCTGCACCAAGGGAATTTGTTTGGTCATGTTGTTCTAGTAGCACTGCTAGTTATGAATAATTATCTCAGATCATCTGCCAATCCACTGTCAGGCAGTGGCCTGGGAATCCCAGTTTGCAGAGTTGATGCTAAGGGCTTTGATCCACGCTTCTGTTCACACCAACGCTCTGTTTGCTTCAGGGAAAAGACGCCATCTGCAGCTGAGGCCTGGGAGATCACCTCCACCCACCTTGTCAGTGTCCTGCTGGGGACCCCTGCTTTTAAGTCACAGCTGTGAAAACTCTGCCAGCTCTGTGTTGTCTCAAGCAATTGAAAAGCCTTTAAAATGATTGCCAGCATGACAGGGGCTTAATGGACTGCCAGGCTGAAAACTACCATTGAAAATTAGAGGCCTGCTGTGTACACATTAAGCCACAATTAGCAGAAAATAAGGTTCAGAAGAGATGCAAATAATAGTAATCAACGCATCACATTTCAGAGGAAGGACACAATTTCTGTCCCTCACCCTCACAATTTCTGAAAATCTGTTTGCTTGGTGAAAAAATGGCACTTTGAGCAGGTGTAGGTGTGTTGGTGCCTCTGCAGCTGGACTCCCTCTGCCTTCTCCTGGTATCACCCACCAAATGTACCTTTCTCTAATGACAGCTGCAGGAAGAGGGCATATAATTTGTGTATACATCTGTATCATGATGACTGTGTTTTGGCTCCTTTGATGCTCACAGAGGTGAGAAGTCCCATGATGTGACTGGTTCATTACCTCTGGTCCCTGGAGAAACGAGGCCCAAAGGGTAATGCAAGTGCAGCTAGTGCCTGGCTCCCTACCCTCAGAACAGATTTGCCCTTCGTCTGCAGTTTGAAGGGTCACAGAAATGGACAGAGGAATGGAACACCTCTCCTATGAGGACAGGCTGAGAGTGTCAGGGTTGTTCAGCCTGAAGAAGGCTAAAGGGAGACCCTATTATGGCCTATCAATATTTAAAGAGGGCCTCTAAGAAAGATGGGGATAATCTTTTTAGTAGGGCCTCTCTTGATAGGACAAGAGGTGATGGCTTTAAACTAAAAGATGGATTTAGAAGAGATGTAAGAAAAAAAGTTTATTACACTGAGGGTGGTGAGACACGGGCCCAGGTTGCCCAGAGAGGTGGTCTCTAACCCACCCCTGGCACCATGGCAGGGGAGGTTGGCCAGGGCTCTGAGCACCCTGCTCTGGTTGCAGATGTCCCTGCTCCCTGCCAGGGGGGTTGGACTGGATGACCTGGAGAGGTCTCTTCCACGACAAAGCCTTCTGTGGTTTTATTAACCCCCAACACAGCAGCAAGATCTCCAACACTGCAATATTCCCCATTCCCTAATTCCCCATTCAGGGCCAAGGGTTGTCTTCTGTGCTGTCCTGTTTGGTGGTCTCAATTACCCAGGTAGTTAATGGGGTCTAAACATGTTAACTCCTCTTCTAGTATGCTGAAACCAGAGACAGAAAGTAATGAAATTTGCTATCTGTCGATAGAAGTGGGGCATTTGGTGCAGTGTGACCCTACAGCAGGTCAAGGAGGCAAAAGCTGCGATACAACAGCTACAGAAAGAGATGAAGGAAGAAGGGAAAATAAGAAAGTAGTTCTGCAGTTGGGTCAAATCCTGGAGCAGTGAGAAAAATCAATCAGGCAAAATTGTACAGAAGAAAGCAAACCCAAGCAAGGTAGTAAAAAAAAAAAAATAGAAGAAATCTGACAGAAATAAGCAGAAAGAGGTATACTGCTGTCAGATGAAAAGATGGATTTTTTTTTTTTTCTTTTTGACCGTCTGATAAGGTTTAGGAAAGGAAAATTATGATATAACCTGGGGAAACTTTACTGGAAAGGTATTATCTGAGCCCACTGCAAACTTGGCTTTTGTTGCTTGTACTGGGAGGTATAAGCCAGGAGGAATGGGGTTGGGGGGGGTCTGCAGAAATGAGGGTTCCTCACATCCCTTTGCCTGGCTTGTACAGAAATGCTTCATTCAGGCTTGGAAGGAGTAAACTGTTTTAAAGGGAATAGAACAATTACTGAGGCAGAAGCTCTAAAACAAAAATGGGAGCTACTTCTCTGAATTAAGAGTCTGAAAGAGAAGCTTAATCTTGCTGAGGAAAGAGTTGGCACAAGGAGATTTCTCAGGTTATCATCATCGCTGCTCATAGGCTCCGGATGGGAGGATGTGTCCAAAGGCAGGACTCTGGGCCAGGAGGTGTGTAACAGATGGCAAAACTATAATATGCTTTTTATTTTAGGCTCTGTTTGTGGGTAATCATATTGGTGATTTTAGGTGGTGGGATGTGATGCTGCTGATGGAGTCAATGCGAGGCAGGAGCAGAGAGATGGGATATAACACAGCGCTTGCTGACACCCATCTGACTGCAGCATTTGCACGTTGCCACCCCATCCCCTCCATCCGCAGCTTTGAGGGGTGACCAAGCATTTATTTCCTAGGAAACCAGGAAGAAATGAGGCTTGATGAGGCCAGCGGGATACCACAAGAGGGCAGTGCATATCTGGGAATTCAGCTGCAGCTGGGAAGGCTGGTATGCAATGGCCAGACCCAGCTCTGCTGCCCTGCAGCACAGCTACAGCGAGGGACACCCAGGAGGTAGCAAAAGAAACCTAGGGGAAAAATGAGGGATGTGTCTGATGGTGACTGCAGCCATGTGGGCAAAGCCTGCTGCCCTGGTTTGAAGCCTATGAGAAGTTTGCTCAGAAAAAGCTTTAATCAGAGGTTTCCCCAGAGTTGCAGCGAGTAATGGAGTGTAAGCAGTTCCCATGCTATGTAACATAAATGCAAACGTACCTCACCATAATTCAGTATAATTCATAAAATCATAGGATTGTACAATACCAGGTTGGAAGGGACCTCAAGGATCATCTGGTCCAACCTTCCTTAGTAACAGCCGAGTCTAGACAAGTTGGCCCAGCACCCGGTCCAGCTGAATCTTAAAGGTGTCCAATGTTGGGGAATCCACCACTTCCCTGGGGAATTTTTTCCAATGGTTGGTTGTTTGTGTTGTGAAAAATTTTCCTGTGTCCAATCAGCATCTGCCTAGGACTACCTTGTACCTGTTATCCCTTGTCTTTTCCATGTTTCCTTATACGAAGGTAGTCTCCATCTTCTTATTAGCCTGTAAATACTGAAACATGGTGATAAGGTCTTCCCTGAGCCTTTTTTTCTCAGGGCTGAACAAACCCAGTTCTACCAGCCTTCACTCTGATAGCAGCTTCCCAGTCCTTTGGGCATCTTTGTGGCCCTTCTCTGGACCCTCTCCAGCCTGTCCACAGCTTTTTTGTATAGCAGGGAGCAAAACTTTACACAGTATTCCAGGGGTGGCCTGAGAGGTGCTGAGCAGAGTGGGATAATGACTCCTTATCTCTGCTGGTCATGCCCTTGTTGGTGTAACCCACCCTCCTGCTGGCTTTCTTTGTTGCTGCAGCACACTCTTCACTCATATTAAGGATAATAACTCATATGCCAAATACAAATCCCTTCTCAAACTTCAGTGCAGCTAATACAGGTTTTGAAAGTACCAAATGAAAATCTCACTTCCTTATTGCAACGGGCAAACATAAGCCCAACTTCTTTGTGTCTATTATTACAGTGCATTCTTTAGTTATCTTACAGCATGATATATCAGGAAAAGGGCAGAGAAACACCTCATCCACACTGAAGAAAAATCTTCTGACACTTGCACACTAAGCACTCAGGTCAGTATTTATTGCATCATTAAACCATACTTGCTGAATTCTATTGCCTCATAGTGATATTCCCAAACTGAGTGTTGCTGAAGCATCTTTTGTTTCAGTAGTACTAGCAAAACATGAAAAAAGTTTCTCAGATTGAAAAAAAAACCCCACCTGATATTTAAATAACACCTTCCAAACAGGCACCTATGCTTCTGTCCGTGACAGTGCTGTGTCATATGGCCTCGGGTGAAACCTGGAACAATTTTTCACAACCCAAATCTAAGTGTGCATCATACCTGGGCTGATTCAGGGTAAGTACCTTTCCGAAACTGGATTACAAATTTATTTGGTTTCAGCAGGTGGTGCTGCAGAGCAGTCCTGTCCTTCTAACAGTGGCTGAGCTTTCATAACACTGTTTTTGAGAAGTACTGAATTTATACAATTATGTTAAGCTGATTGTCAATAGCTTTCCTTTCTTCTATATGTGCTACAGAAGTGTATATTATTTAATGAACACCCTGAAATGTATGCATTGCTGTGTAATTAAAGGCTGGGGCAGCTGAAGGCAGCACAGCATGAGCTAAGGCAGGTATTTGAAACAGAAATATTCAGCAAGCAATCAAAATCCTGAGCTCCTGAAGCCAGAAGGTTCAAATCACTTGGACTAGCATAAGTGTAGTAGCATGAGTATGATAAAACCTCAGGAGGCTGAAGCTGTACGTGTCCAGCACTGCAGGAGGCAGGATTTGCTGAATTTAACTGCTGGCAGAGCCAGGAAATTGGGAATTTTAACACTGAAGTTCAGGAACTGAAGAAGTCAGGGCAGAGAGAGATGAAATTCTCCAAGTACAGCCTTAGCAGGGGTGGGGGTAAGTTGATTTATTTTAGAGAAACTGTGGCTTGTGCCCAAGTGGTTTGGTTCTCAAACCACAAAGGGAACCAACCAGCAAGAAGGGTTTACTCTTCACTGCTATCTCGGTAGTTACCTAAGAATTTTCAGCTGTGAATCTTTCAGATTTGAAGTGCCCTCAGCTGTGGGTGTTTAAAGATCTGTTGCTGTTCTTAGGACCACTTTTTAAAAGAGTTACATATCCTTCATTGTTCACATTTTCTTTACTTTCAAGAATGCTACAGCAAGGATTTGCCCTGGACAATAAAATACTCAGCTCATGGTTGTAGTTATCAAATCTAAAGGAAAGGAAGATGATCTTGCAGCTAATGCTCTTCCTTGGGACTCAGAAGGTTTTAATGACCGTGTGTATGGGGTTTGTGTGGTAAGGTTTTGGTAGAAGTGGGCAGGGCTATGGGGATGGCTTCTGTGAGAAGCTACTAGAAGCTTCTCGTGTGTCTGATGGAGTCAAGGCCAGTTGGCTCCAAGACAGACACACCAATGGCCAAGACTGAGCCCAAAAATGATGGTGGTAATGCCTCTGGGATTACATACTTAAGAAAGGGAAAAAAACCCACTGTGTAATGGCACCCAAAGACAGGAGTGACAACATGTGAAAGGAACAACTCTGCAAACACCAAGGTCAGAAAAGGAGGGAGAGGAGGTGCTCCAGGTGCTGGAGCAGAGATTCCCCTGCAGTCCACGGTGAAGACCATGGTGAGACAGGCTGTCTCTGCAGCCCATTGAGGTCCACAGTGGAGCGGATATCCAGCTGCAGCCCATGGAGGACCCCACGTGTGAGCAGGTGGATGCCTGAAGGAGACTGTGACCCAGTGGAAAGCCCATGTTGGAGCAGGCTCCTGGCAGGACCTGTGTCCCTGGGGAGACAGGAACCCAACTGGAGCAGGTTTGCTGGTGGGATTTGTGACCCTGCAGGGGACCACATTGGAGCAATCTGTTCCTGAAGGACTACACTCTGTGGAAATGACCCATGCTGGAACAGTTCATGAAGAAGTGCAGCCTGTGGGAAGCACTCGCATTGTAGAAGTTCATGGAGGACTGTGTCCTGTGGGAGGGACCCCACGCTGGAGCAGGGGAAGAATGTGAGGAGTCCTCACCCTAAAGAGGAAGAAGCAGCAGAGAAAATGTGATGAACTGACCACAACTCCCATTCCCCATTCTCTTCTGCCACTGGCAGGGAGGAGGTGGTGAAATCAGGAGTGAAGTTGAGTCTGGAAAGAAGGGAGGTGAAGGTGTGTTAAGATTTTATTTCTCATTATCTTGCTCATATTTTATTGGTAAGAAATTAAACTAATTTACCCAAATCAAGTATGACAGTAATTGCTGAATGATCTCACCCTGTCCTTATCTCAATCCACGAGGCTTTCATTGTATTTTCTCTCCCCTGTCTAGCTGGGTAGGGGAGTGATAGAGTGGCTTTGATGGGCAACTGGCATTCAGCCAGGGTCAACCCACCACACTGTGTCTTCCCCAGACTCCCATCAGACCTCAAGGAAACCTAACAAGACAGACCTGGCCTAACCTCGCCTGCCCTCAAGCCTGGGAAACATCAGGAGGCAAAACAGCCACACACTGGCTTGGCATAATGGCTAAGCTAATATTCCCTCAAGAGGAAGAGGTCATCAAAAGTTGCTTGTCTTATGAAGTAACCTGGCCATGGAAGAAAAACAGAGGGCTACTTAGAAAACCCATCCTGTGGATGGGCAGGAGACCACATGTAGCTCCAGGTGGGAAGAGTGAAGGACAGGGCTTGTGTAAAGGCACGTGGAGAAATTACTCTGCTGCAAAGAGCCAGGCTAGTATTTGCTGGACTGGTTGCTTTAAAAGGACAAGGCAAAGGGGAATATGAGGAATGTAACTGATTAGAATAAGTAGCTTGAACTATATCCCAAGACTTTTAATAGATGGATTTTTTCACAAAGCTTTGTGAAGGTAGCCAGAAAGTGGTTGTCTCTAAAGCCAAGAATGAAGAAAATACTGTTTAGGGGCCTTTTTATAATTTTCTGTACTTTGAAACACGCACATTGCTCAGGGAGTGTGATTTTGCATGATTCTCCTCTGTAGCCATCCCCTCTCCAATTTTCCTGATAAAAAGTTAAAGCAGATCCTCACTGCATTTTAAAAATAGATCTCTAATACGGCACTGGGGCTATGGCAAAAGGGGAGGAATTTTCTGTACTAACAGTTCAGAAGAACCAGAAATCTATAAGCTACCTAAAACTCTAAAACAGTTTCTATTTTCACAGCAAATACCAAGTTCCAGGCTTTTAGGTAGTGTAGTTAATGCTGTGATTAACCACATCAGTTACCAGGGCAGCACCTCAGGTTTTCTTTGTGACATCTGTAGATCCTTTGCAGTATTAACATAGGTACTTTGCAGTATTAACTTTGCAGGAGTGCAAAGCTCCTCCTATTGCAGGAGCTTTCAGCATTATGTTACACACTCCTTGAAGAGGCTTTCCAATTGACCTGATGTTATGATATCCACCATGGGCTTAAAAAGAAAAAAACCTCTTTATGAGAGGATTTTATAAGATTTTTTGCCAGTCTTACCATGAAGAAATGCCACATTTTTATTTAGCCCCATTCAGGCCTCCTTTGCCTAACATGTTTGTGCTGCTTTTCCCCAGAGCATCTGATTTCTAGACACACACTGCAGATATTCTGCTCTGCAGCTCATACAAGTCCCCCAGAATGAGCTGAGCTGGTTCCTGGTTGTCCCTGAAGCACTTTCACAGGAGCCCAGGCGTAGCACAAATAACATGAGCTCAGTCTAGCAGGTTAGGCTGGTGCTGATACTTGCACCATGCCTTTCTTCAAGACGCTATTTGAAGAAATCTTCAGTATAATGAATATGTCCTAAATAAAATGTAAACTGTCTTTACACACAAGCCCAAGATAACTGAGCCCAAAGGTGAATGCGAACACTCCTGATGGTGCCAGAGAGACAGCTGAATGCCTGGATGGAGATCTGGATTTAGAATCACAGAATGGATTACGTTGGAAAGGACCTTAAGATCATCTAGTTCCAATCCCCCTGCCATGGGCAGGGACACTTCCCATGAGACCAGGTTGCTCAAAGCCCCATCCAGCCTGTACTTGAACACTTCCAGGGATGGGGCACCCACAGCCTCTCTGCGCAACCTGTTCCAGCATCTCACCACCCTCACAGTGAAGAATTTCTTTCCTTGTTACCTCACAGCATGTTTTGATGCCAAAGTTTTCTCCTGCCCAATGTAACACATCAAAGAAGAATATTAAAGTATAAATATTTTTCCCTGAATTACAGTCTTTCAAAGGTATTCCATGTTTAGCATAATGTATACACTGAGATGCAAGTCCAGATGATATTACCCAAGAAAAGCATCTCTGACTGAGTCACAATAGGAAACTTAGATGCCTTAAATGTACATGTAGTTATGTTCTTTGCAGTTTAAAAATCATTTCACATGCTTAAAGTCAATTTGAATAGGACTGTAAGGGGCAGCAACACTTATTTCCAGCATCTATTATCTTGGTTTTTTATTTTATTGAATATACTTGCAAAAAGAATAGTTTTTAGGTTCCAGAATGAAAATTAGATGAAACCCACCACTGCACAGTGTACTGCTTGTGGAGCTGAAACACCACAGCAGTCTGGTTTGTATGTGGGAAATCTTTGCCTTCTTGAAGTATGCAAGGTGGCCTGAAGGAAGCAGAAACCACCTTGCACCCTCCCATGTGATGGGCACCAGGCTCCTCGGTGAGGGATGGAAACAAGAGGAGAGGCATTGCTTCCATCCCACTCCTCTAATCCAAACTGTCCCTTTGCTGTGAGTTTCTTCTCAGTGAAGGCAAAATCCATGTGGCTGGCATCAGTTCCTCAAAGCTTTTGTATTTGCAGACCTTATGGCACTTGTGTAATAGGTGGTTGGGTTTCAAGGCACTCTTGTGAGAGGTGGCAGGGATCCCACTGGTCAATCCAATTTTGGATCATAACTACATTAACTGCCACTGTGTGGCCACAAGCAACACTTATGCACCCGGAACTGATTTTTTTCCTCTCCATTTGCACATGTTGCTCCATTTAAATGCTTCCCACCCACCAACCCTACCGATGGAGCAGTGGGGACCTGGGGACAGAAAGGGCTGAGTGGAGCTGAGGGAATCCACACCAGCCATCCCCTCCCTAGCCTAAATTTGAGATGGTTCTTGCTCTGGTGGTCCCAGCCTGGAGCTCTGCTGAGAATGGGGAGAGTAACAGCAAGGTTTCCCACAGCAGTGAGCTGTGGACATCACAGAATAACAGAGTGGTAGGGATTGGAAGGGACTTCTGGAGATCATCTCGTCCAGCCCCCCTGCTCCATCCATCCAGCAGGGTCACCCAGAGCAGGGGGACCAGGATCACAGTGTCCAGGCTGGTTTGGAGGAGACTCTACAACCTCTCTGGGCATCCTGGGCCAGGCTCTGGCACCCTCAAAGCTTTTCCTGATGTTCAGATGGAACCTCCCATGTCTCAGGTTGTTTCTGAAATGCTTTGCAGCAAGAATCTGTGAAGACAAGGCACCAGCTCAGCTGGCTGGCAGCTCCTGCAGTAAAAACTTTGTTGCTTGGTCTGAGGCCAGTATCAGTGGGGACTTCATGGAGTGAGGTCCTCACACCGTTACTCCTCTCTTTAGAGCAAGTGCAAAGCAAGCAAACCTAAATCCTTTCAGGGACCTAGAAGCAAATCTGTGATTTCTGCTCTGGTACATTTGCCTGCTATCTGTGATTATTGTGTGTCCAGACCAACCTGCAGAGCAGCATATCTCTGTTACTTCAAAAGATTTCTTACTGGCTAAGGATTAAACAAAAATTCAATCAGGTTCACAAGACAGTATTTCAACTGCAACCGCTTGAAGTTTCACTCTGAAAATAAAAGCTACATAAAGTAACATTGCAGACTTTGCCATAAAAAAATGAAAAGATGTGATACAGTCTCAGTAAACTACGGGGAAAGAAGATTCCTCTGTATGCCACCCCCTCCAGACAAAAGCAGTAAGCAAAGTGCTGGGATCTGTAGAGTCTATTTCTGCCCCCCGATACATTTATACACTCTGGGATGTGCTTTGTGGAGATGTGTCTTCCTGGCCCTGTAATTATTGCTTAGAAATAATTCTAGTGGCAATACACTAAAAGTCATAAACTGATCTTCTGTCCCTTCAGAGTACACATTGATAAAGCCCAGCTGGTAGAACCAGAGGCGGGGTTTCCAAGGACTAGGAGCAGGAGCTACAGTACTCCTTTGTGATTGTCAGCCTGGCTGTTACATGTGCACAAGTCCCACGCTGCGTAAGAGATGGTGCTGCTGTGTTGCTTCCCATCAGCATGGACATCCCTCCTGAAGATAAACCCCAGATGTGCACCACAGGGTGTGTGGGGTGGATGCCCAGGGGACAGCAGGAGAAGGTGGAATAGTGCCAAAGTCATCCATGGAGAGAACAAAAGAAGCTCCTGGGAAGCTCTCCAAAGCTCTGACCTGGACCTCCTCTGTGTCTTTATTTTGGTGAAAAAAGACTTTCTTCTTCTCTACTGATGTGCAATGCTGGAGTGGCATGAAGCCCACTCCCTCAGTCTACGGGGACCTGGCACTTTGAAGGAGCAGAAAGTCCCAGCTATGGGAGGTGTTTCCATGGTGGTTGGTCCCACCACACACCGAGGGAAGATCACAGCTCAGGAGGTCCTGAGCAAATATATGTGCATCCAGCACATCTGCTGGTAGCCGTCTGGTGAGTGGGAAGGTGTTTGGCCGCTGCTAGAGGCAGATTTCTCACAGCAGAAACATGTTCTTATCAGCCAGCAAATCCAAACAAAAAAACGTGGGTTGCTGTCTTGGCCATGTGAGTCGATAGGCTGAAGTGGCCTATTTTTAATAGAAGAGGCACTTTCAGGTGAAATGTTTAATCTTCTCAGCCCCAGGAGAACATGTCTCATCAAAATTTTATATGTCCTTGGGATCTTGCTGGTTTATAAACAAGGCATTTTCAGATGCATAAATGAGAAATGACTGGAATATCACAAATTGCTCATCCAGGGAAAAAATAAATGAAGAAAGAAAAGCTCAGGAACTTATTTAAAATATATGGAAATTTATATAAACTTTTGAAAATTTTGGGAGTTTTATCCAACAGCAATACTGTTGTTCTTGCAGAGAACTAGAGTAACTGGCAATTTCCCACATCTTCCCTTCTGGGATCCCATCCTGGGATACTTTTGTGTTGAGGTCCTGAACATGTTCCTGGAATAGGTGCCGTAGTCTCAGGGCTGTAATTCACCTCAGATGACGACGATCTTAAAGGTCTTTTCCAACCCAAATGATTCTATGATTCTGAACTAAACACCCATCTATATGGCTCCCTTGTCTCATGGGATGGGACTTGATTCAAGTGGTTCCTTCCAGCTTCTCATGAAAGAAAACTAGTGAAAGAAAAATGTGTTGTTCTAGGGCTCTTTTTAATTGCCATGAAGAAGCTGTCATATAGGCAAGAAAAGATTATTATGTCATAATACTGTAATGCTAAAGGAAGGCTTGATCTCCGTACTTATCATCCGCCTCCCCAGGGAAATGTAACGTGCTTTTCCTTTACATGAAAAAAATGAAAGAAAACAATTACTATATGTGCAAGGTTTTTTCCAGTCCAGCTTTACAAAAAAAGTCATTTTGCCAAATTACAAAATTTATTTCAAGTCTTTAAGAAAGAGATCTTTGGGCTGGTATTGCTAAGAGCTGCATTAATTCCTGTGCAATGTCATCATCCTTGTAATGATTCAGATCACTTTCACTGTTGTGTATGGCCATTATTCAGAGACAGGGATGCTAGGGAAGGAGTAAGGCCCTGCAGTGCTTCTTGTTGTGCTAACACGGAGTGGTAGAGACAGCCCCTGCTTCAGGTACACGCCCAAACACACACAGACAGACCCACTTGCACACATTTCCTAATTTCTGAGACTTTAATCACAGTGCTGTTTCATTATCGGCGTCACGTGGAATATACCCATCTTATCCTTGGCAGGAGGTTGTATAAAGATCCTGATCAAAAGATCATTGCAAATTATAGAAGAAAAAAAAAAAAAATTAGAAGAGCAAGATCCTTGACTTCCTTGGATAACCTACTTCTAGTACCTCTCTGTGAGAGGCTGCTCCTCTCTTTGGCTCAGCTCTCATAGCATCCAGCAGGGACAATTGCTCTTCTGGCAGCAATATTGCAGTTCCTGGCAATTTTCAGAGCCTCTGATATGTGTAGAAGTGATCCTTAGTGACATGGTTTAGTGGTGGACTTGGCAGTGTTGGGTTAATGTTTAGACTCAATGATCTTTAAAGTCTTTTCCAACCTGAATGAGTCTATGGTTCTATGAGTCTATATACCATAGCAAACACATCTATTTAGTGAATCTGGAAGCTATGGCCTGGTGAAAATCAGGAAAATGCTCGGAAATGTGCTTGCTTGCAAAGGCTGGGTGAGGTTTCCATGTCCTGCTTCCTTCACCTGCCACTTGTCACTTGGAAAAGTTCTGCTCAGGTTGTTAAATCACTCTGATGCTAATGTTCTGCAAGGGGTCCTACACTGCTGGGAGCCGACGTGTTTCATCATGGATAGTCAAGCAATAAGTGGCTATGAAATGGAAACACTACAAAGGCTGCCAGTTGTCATTCATTCAACAAGCAAAACGGTCAACACTGCTTAGAATGCACCACCACAACTCTAGTGCAACCCCTGCACCACAAGCAGAACCCCTGCAATAAACACAAATAAGGCTGAGAAAGGGCTGCTGAGATGTAAATAAATAAACCCAACTATTAGAGACTGACCTCACCTCCCTTACAAAAGTCCACCCTAAAATGGAGGGTGGTTGCCAAATGCATGTGTGCTGCTCCCCTTGGTGCTTGGCGTTTACCAGCCTCGAGTGGATCATTCTGGGGTTGCTAGGTCTACAAGTGGATCCTTTTTGGTTCAATGTTTGAACCTGAGTCATAGCACCCTTCTGGGTGGAAAGTGGAATACCGTAGCTGACAACAAGCTTTGTGCCATAGTCATTGCAGTAGAAAGCCTGATGAATTAACTTCTCCCAGAAGATGTCTGCTGGCCAGCCCCAGTCTCATCCATACCTCATCCCAGCATATGGGATAAATTACACAGCCGACATGGAGATCAGGGGACTTCCAGTAGTCAAAAAAGTATCTTATGGAAATGTCACTACCCAAAAATAAAATATCTTAACAGAGGAAACTGTCAGCTGTTGTATCTGTGACCAAAGGCTTTTTTTAAGATAAAAAAAAAAATCTGAGTTAATATAGATGAGGGAATAAAAAATATCTGTCCTTTTCTCTGGCCTGATATTAGTGGACAATATTAATTAATTAATTGCTGAAGCTTCTGCACCTCAGCATCACGTCCATGCCAGCATGGCCTTGACATCCTAGTTGTTTGGGTGGTGCATATAGTCATGGCAAACAAAGTTGTCTCTCCACCTTTTCCTGATTTCTGCAGTATAGCTCAGCTGACATGGCTATACTGCAGCTGAAGGTCTCAGCACCTTGGGGTTGAAAGATGAAGCTAACTAAAGCCTCCTGTCTCCACTTTTTAAATGATAGGCTAAAAATGATCAAATTGAATCACTTTTGTGTGGGAGCTCTTCTCTTGTAAACTTCTGGAAGTATCTCTTTCATTTAAGGATGCTATGAACAGCGTCATTTTAATGTCAAGGTCATTATAAAATTTCCTCTTCTTTACTAAACCCCAGACCACAGCCCTAAATATTGAGTTATGTTTTCAGCCATTAAAATTCCCACTCCCTTTCTTAAAGTATCAGAAAGTTCTGTGAGAACGAGCATCCAAATATTTTCCAACTGTTTCACTGAATTTTTCAGCTTGCTGGTTAAAAGTATTTGAAACCAATATTTGTTTCAGTCACACTGGAAGTTCATTTTCCCCCAGTTTCTGGCATTTTGTCTACTAAATTTAAACTACATTTCTCAGTCTGTTTGTAAGATGGTTTCTTTCTTGGTTTCAAACCATTATACTCTCTACTATAACTAATTGCTATACAAACTATTGTGCTAAAACTAAAAATGGACACCATTTGTTTATAAAACTGTCTTTAGAACGAGGAAACGTGCAACCCAAAAGATTCAGGTTTAATTAAAAGAAAGAAAGAAAACTATATAATGCCTGTGAACTGCTGCTAATCCCATATATTGAAAAATGTGAGTCCAATCCCACAAAATGTGAGATCAATTAAAGTAAAACATTCAGGGTTTTTCTGAAGTTTGTGTTTCCCCATTAGCCATGGGTTTCTGATTTCATTTTCTTGTTTGCCTTCCCAGCCATGTGGGCTAGAAATGAACTTCTTTTTAAATGAAAGTTGAGTCTCTTATATATTAAATAAGTTTAGCTGATGGACCTCTAAAGAAAATATCCATTATGAGGTGACTTCTAATAAAATCTTTCATCAGTGGCATGGTGGGTGCAGTGTTGTTCTTCATGGGCTGGCTTCTTCGGGTGCTTGGTGTGCATTGCTTTTAGGGTAGCTGGCTGACCTCGGTGTGCATTGCTTTTAGGGTAGCTGGCTGACCTCGGTGTGCATTGCTTTTGGGTAGCTGGCTGACCTCCAGCCCTCTTCCAGGGCCAAGGCAAATGGTAGAAGCCCACGCAGTGAAGAGAGGTCCATGGATTGGCCTCATTATTGATACAGGTATGTCAGTTACTCAACATTTGCATTCATCTATCTTCACAAGAGAGTCTGCTTATACTTTTGCCCATAAACCAGTGCCTTTATATGCTTTTACCATGACAAACACTATGTAAATAAAAAGGTATTTTTTGTTCTAATGCCTGCAACTCTTAGGAAATACCAAATCTATGCTGAGCTGGAGGAGAAGGAACTGAGAACACAAAAAAAAGCAGAGCAGGCCTTGAGCCAATTAGCACCACATGTTTTCATTTAATGTATTTATTATAGTTTCTATTAAAAAGCTAGCACTTGCCCAGATACATAATGCTATCATTCTGTGGATGGCAGGACTGGAACTGTCTTTCTAAAATATTATTTTGGCTCATTATTCCAAGAACTTTTTCACTTTACTTCTTCTAAGTTTAAGGAAGTTGAATGAGGCTGATCCTGACAGTTTAGAAGGAAACAGGTAGAAATCTTGTAAACAAGTAGTTGAGTTCTTGTTGTACAGGTGAAGTGAAATGTACAGGAAGACACTGGCCCAGGCTGCCCAGAGAGGTGGTCTCTGCCCCATTCCTGGAACCATTCCAGGTGAGGTTGGCCAGGGCTCTGAGCAACCTGCTCTGGCTGCAGATGTCTCTGCTGCCTGCAGGGGGGTTGGACTAGATGACCTTGAAAGGTCCTTTCCAAGGCAAACCACTCTATGACTCTATAAATTCCGCTAGGCATCATGTTGGACATCACTGATAGAGAAAGTGGAACAAATACTCAAATCAAACAACTTTACTGATGCTCAGACTCGGCCACAGATGCCTGTAGCATGCTATCCTGAAATGATAGGCTAGATTTTCCTCAGACACTCAAAATAACTTTCCAGTACCCCAGATTATAAGAATGAAGGTCTGCAATGTCCTTTATCGGCTCTGGCCAGGGATCTTAAATTCCTTAAACCTCAGACCTTAACTTTTATCACCCCTTGCTGCTGTCACGGGCCCATTCCCAGTCCCTTAAGGCAATTTCCTGAAGGATGGCAGAGCTGGTGAGTCACTTGTTGAGAGTCTGAGAAGGGAATACTTAGTTATCTATGTTGACATTGCTGGGCTGATATCAATGTACATCCACAGATTTATGTCATCTAGAAATCAAGCCTTGATGGTGTTCCCATATCTTAAGAAAATAATACAGCTCCTTGTGCTCTTGTCCTCTTCTTCTTTCCTCCCATGCTTTTTTTATTTATCCCAACCTTCTGTTGTAACTTCCCATCACCTTCTGACACCATTTTCCATAAATTACATCGTACTTATTTTTGGCTTTGTACTGGTGCATATCATCTCACCTTATACATTTCCATATATGTTTCTATGTAACATAGCATATAAATTTCCAAGCCTTGACTTACATGAAAAATAAGGAGAATAAATTCAGAGATTTGATCAAACATTTCAAAGTTTGATTTAGAAATTAAAGGAAGAGTACAAATATTAAAAAAAAAAAAGACTGGAAAAAATGACATTTCAACACATCATCCTGAAATCTCCTGTCTCTTTGCCCTGATTCATGGTTGAACTGTTCATCATAACCCTCTTCAAAATGTTCTTCTGTGGATCTACTCTCTTCACAGAGCTGGCATTTTACATCTGAAACCAAGCACAGAAACAGGGGATTGTGTTCCTGTTGAAAATAGGACTAATTCCACTGATTTCCATGGCATTACTTGAGCTATAATTTAATTATTTTTTTTTTAAAGGAAAATTCAAATCTAGATCTAACCTGAATTGAGTTCTCTTTCCAATGTAAAACACTTTCAATGACTAATCTCATTCAGCTTGATGCCTGACAGTGCTATAGACTGAGTCCTTATTACTGAGAAATTGTTTATGTAAAATCACAAATATCTGCAAATAGAGTACTTGAGGTTTCCTGCTGTTCAGGACAAGAACTACAGCCATAGTGACCTGAGTTTTGAGTATATAATTTCTTGGCCATATTATTCTAAGCTAGTTAAATAGAACATTGGGGTTTTGAGGATATTGTCTCTGGGAATTCCTGCAATAACTACTGTGGATAAGCACATAACATAATCACAGGCTTATAAGTGTTAATTGTTCTAAAAAGTAGGATAAAGATTATATTCCTGACACACAGCCAACTAGAAAATTACCCTCTTATTAGTGCTCTAACCTGAGAAGGAACTTGACTCAGGACTCATTAAAACATAAAGAAATATAATAGAATCTTTTCTTCTTTCTGTTCCCTCTTCCCTTCAGTGATAACAATAATAACAATAATACAGGCTCTACCATTTATAAAATTGGATATATTTTCTTCATTGTAACACAATGACTTTGCTTAGCTTGCCTGAACTCAATGTGGAGGTTGTTTATGTAAATTTTTATTATTATTTGAAGTTAATCATCTTCTTTTTATCTTTAGTAATCATAAAATCAGACTAATTTTTCTTCTTTTCAAATGAAAGACCTATCCAAATGAAGTCAGTTGGACACGTGTCACTGACAGCAACACTACTCGCTACCACCAAATTCAGTACACGTTACCCTTGTCATGTACCACACAGCACGGTTATGGCATGAGCACCTGTTAACTTGAGAGCTGGGACACCAAACTGTCCCATGTCCTTGGTGACACACGTCCTTGTCCCCAGCACCAGGAGAGAAGGATGAGTAACACTATGGACTTTTTCCTCCACAGACAGTGGCATCTTCTTTTGGGGAGCAAAAGGGTCAAGCAGAGGAAGGCTTTGCAGTAGGTCATCCCCTGGCTCCACAAACCCTGAACTCTGTGGGTGCTGCACTGACCTCTTCTGAAGAAACTTTCACGAAGGCACAGAGTGCATTTCCTCCTCTAGGCCCCAGGAATTAGCAACAATCAAGATTCAAAGCCAGACAGATTGATGAGTGCCACTGTAATCTTTCTGCTGGGCTGATCCAGTTTGTTTTTCTTCGCTTAAAGAACATAACTGTATGTGCTTTTGTTACTGGAACAACCTCTGGAAGGCATACGGTGACTGCAAGCTATGAAACATCTTTTATTAATGTACTGTGGGTGACACCAAGACATGGTTGAAATTTGGAAATGAAATCTGAAGCAGAAACCACAACGTCATGGTACTGGAAAAAAGGGAGTATCTGTTGTAACTTGTATGGAAATTTATCTGTTGCACTGATGTTTTCAGGCTGTAGTTGGGGGTGCTTTGAGAGTAAATACTATACGAAGAAAAAGAGATTGTAGGGTCCTGACAAAACTGGATACCAGCAGCTTGATTCATTGCCTTGAGTAATTCTTGCACATAAACAGAAGCCCCCTCCTACATGCTACTGAAAATGTTCACTGTTTTGTTTTGTCAGCTGGATGAGAGTCATGCCAAGGTTTGTTTAAAGAAAAAGCTTTTTATTTCAGAAAACGTATTCCCCAGTAAGTCACAAGAGACCAGTCTGTATAGCAGACAGAGCAACAAACTGAGATCTAGTGTAATCCTTACCCTGAGAATACAAGGGTAAACAAAATGCATTTACTAACCTAAGAAATCTCTGCCTTCATTGGACACGTGTGATGTATCCACAATGGTTTTCCCTTCTAAAATATGAACAGTTTCCAAAGAAAAGAAAGAAAGGCTTCCATTAACATTCCTTCTCACGAGTCTGTCCAGGGTGTGTTATTTATTCTCTGTGTTGCTGCATCCACACCAATAGTGTTTGAATTCAGTGATATTTGCACACAACACATATCTGTATTTTCTGAGAACTCTAGGTATCTGTCACAAATGTACCAGTGACGTTTTCCTGGGGATAATATTTTTCCCTTTAAACCATTTCTTCTCCCAATATTTACATTCACATGCTCTTTGGGATCTGCTATGCACATTTCAGATACATCCTTTACCACTTAGTGGTGACAGTAAAGAAGAAAAGGATACAGCGAGGAAAGTCCAGCTCCTCCAAGAAAACAGTAATTAAGACTCAACTTCAATTATGCTGTTGTATCCCAGAAGCATTTATGAATTCTTCTGGTTTGATATTTTCCCAAAATGTCAAAATCGTCCAGACACACTAATAAAAAAATAAAGAGTAATCCGTTTCATTTCTAACTAGAGCAGATCAGAAAACACTCTTGCATTTATTTTTCTTGTCCAAGTCTCAAATAACATCCCTCATCTCTGTATTTTGGTTTTTTGAGACTCAAGTCAGACAAAGAATGAAAAGCAGCCAAATCTAGATTAGACATTAATGTAAAAATTCTTTACTGGGAGAGCTGGGAGGCACTGGAACAGCATTGCCGAGAGAAGCTGTGGATGCCCCATCTCTGGAAGTGTTCAAGGCCAGGCTGGATGGGGCTTTGAGCACCCTGGTCTAGTGGAAAATGTCTCTGCTCAAGGCAGAGGGGTTGGATCCTGATGACTTTTATGGTGCCTTCCTACCCAAACCATTCTATGATTCTGTGGTATATTGAATAAAAATTTTCCATGGATAATGACTGTGATAGTCAATGCCAGATAATTTCCTGGTTTATTCTTTTTTTTTTAAACTAAACAGAAAACTTAACTGCATAAGAATTTTCTACATATGTCTAAAAAGTAATTTACAAAACCAGTGAACATCTACTTTTACAATTCTATCAATTCTGCAGTTTTTAAAGATGTCTTAGGTATTCTGATTAGCTGAAAATAGAATCTCTTGAATAATCTTTTCTTCAATTAAGAAGTGATTTTTATTAAAAATGGATGTTCCCATTAAAATATTTTTAGTTTTATCTCTCTTTTTTTTTTTCTTTTTAGGTTTGCTCAATGCCTGTAAAGGCAACTCTGTGCTTTTGGGCTGCGTGGGCTATGGCCTGAGACAGAGTTCTGCCAGTTTATCATTCCAGCAAAGCACTTTTATTAGACTATAAGGTACAGACAGGCAAAAATAACTTTATTTTATGATTCCGAAAAAAAAATGAAAACCCAAACCAGGACAGGTCTCCCAGGCTAAAGAACAATGACCAGACTGAAGACTCTCAAATTAGAGAAGCTTTCTCACCTTCTCACCTGGTAAAAAGTCTTAAGTCAGCAAGGATTTGCTTTCATCAATTTGTATTCAAAGCACACTCTTTGCTTTCTTTTTTTTTTTTTTTGAAAAAAGAAGACTGAATGTTTTGCAGATAGCAGATTGAAGTTGGCATCTCACTGAGCCTTTTTCAATCACTATCTTTGCCACCATGTACTGAGAAGATGATTTTAATTGCCAGAGAAAGCAGATTACTCTTCAAACACTGTGCTCTCTGAAAAGGCAGCTGCAACTCCTCACCCTACAACTTCTTTCTTTTTTTTCTGAACCTGAGGTTTACTCATTTTCCCCTTATTTACCCACTGGAAAAATCTCCTTTCATAGTTAAAGCATTCCAACCAGAGGATGAGTGAGACAAGAAAACAGAGGCAGAGGGGAAAAAATACTTTGCCTAACCTGTATTCATTAATTGAGATGAAGACTGCTAATTGTCTCACATATTCACACCTTCATGCCATGTATTTTTGCAAGATCTCAGACTTTCTCCCAAATCACATCTAAGCATCAGTCAACACAAACGGTGTCGGCACACATGGCCTCCCAGTCCATTGTTGCCATCTCCACAGAGCTCCTGTGGTTAGATGAGAGGTGGGACAACCTGCTCAGCTTGATCGCTGCAGTTTCATTACCATTACTGGGTCAAAAATGAACAGAAGTCTGAGAATTAAACTTTGAATGCCTGTGGTGAAATTGGCAGGTCTCAATTCAGCATCCTGGTCCCATGGCATGGAAGAAGCAAGGCTCATGGAGGCATGGCATGACACAGCAGGCTGATAGTGACAAACACAGTAGCACAAGGTTGACAGTGGATGTAAAAGAATATTTATTTCCTGAACATTGCAAAACCTGTGCTACTTTGACTAAAGTTGATATTTTTTTCATGCTGGCTGATGCTAGAGGGTCCCTGGAGCCTGCTGGATCTCCAACCTGGAGAGCTCATGATACTTTTAATAATCAGAAGTTATTCCCATGAGGCTGGGCTGATAGACAGACTGACAGGATCTACCTTCAGGGTAGAAATTACTCTGCAATTTTAACAGCAGCACTGAGGGATTGATGTGGAGAGGTGCTGGGTTTTCACAGCTCCCTTGGAGTCTGCAGAGGTAGAACTGTGTGTCGGTGCAGGATGGGAGGTGGGAAGGGAAACAAAGCTAATAACAAACCCAGCATTTCTATTTTTTGCCTGTTTTTTCCAGGAAGCAAGCCCCCTCAGCTGAGGGCTCTGGCTGGGAGGCATTCAAAACAATGAGATTATTTTCTTTCTTTTTCTTTCTTTCTTTCTTTCTTTCTTTCTTTCTTTTCTTTCTTTCTTTCTTTCTTTCTTTCTTTCTTTCTTTCTTT